>JAHBCN010007214.1:0-44219 GCA_019359885.1 Listronotus oregonensis | reverse complement strand
TTGTTCTTACAGCGTTCGATCCTTTGCACAGCGTCAAAAATATATATATTCTTCTATCGATCATTGACAGGGTGTTCCATAAAAAATGAATCGGTATAGTACTAAAAAAAACCAAAAGAGATATGAAAAATGTTAAATTCAAAATTTGTTAAGCAAAATGTGACATTTTAACCAGAACACCCCATATGGTGTTGTATATTTCAATCCTACATAAATATCAAAGTTATTGACTATTAACATTGGTATGTCCCAAGTTAATAGCTTCGGAGTTATAAACAGTTTAAAATCGACATTTTTAAAATTTAACGATTTACTGAGCGAATGAGATTTAAGATTAGTTTTACATATTTGTGTTAACTTTTTAAAAGCGATCTAATGGCACAAATGACAGGTGGACCATATGGTACCAATTTGGTATCACCTATATATAGTTGGCATCATAAATAACTTTTAAAAAGTTATAAATTTAAAATTTGTTTTGCTATATTTTAAAGTCATTAAAATAAAAAAAAAACGGTTTTTAACTGTTATAACTCTGAAACTAATAATTTTAAATATAGGAATGTACCCAGCCAAAAGGTTTACAATTTTAGGTAAAATCCAGATATGCAGCAATAAATGGGGTATTCCATTTAAAATATTTTTTTTTTTTTGGTGCAACAGTAACTCTGGCAAAATAAATAACCCTGGATACATAAAAATTCTAAAAAATACATTTTACTAAACAACTTTTGCAGTTAACATTTTTTGTATCTGTTATAGTTTTTTCAAACGAAAAATGGTGGACCAATAACGGCCAACTGATGCCTTCTTGCACTTTTTTTTCATATCGTTTTGCCAATGGCTTGCCATTAAATTAAATAAAATGTATCTGGCCGGAAAAAATGCTATATGGGGACTAGTAGAATAATCATAGTAAACTAGACTATAATTTTGGGAAGAAAAACCGGTATAAACAAATTACTTATTTGCATTTTTTCATAAAAAATTATGTTAATCGAACGTATCATTTTTAAATTATTTATGTGGGTTCTATCATATCATTTTTAAAGCTTTAAAATTGGACCAGTTGGAGGTTGTAAAGCTCTTTATCTTCATTGGGAGCTGAGTTATAAGCGACAAGGTTCGGAAAACTCGCTATTGTGCATTTTTTTTGCACTTTCTTTACAATATCTCGATCTCGAGTTCTGATCGATGGATTATAATGTGTTAAAAGCTGATTTCTTGTTTTTTTCATAAGAAGGAAAACCCGTTGCGAACAAGTGACAAGAGAGATAAAGGACTGCCCTGCTCAACATTTCCCTGCCGACCAATCAGCATGCGGGCTGGGAAAGAAAGGTTGTATAGCATTGTCTTTGGTTGTAGGCTTATTAGACTTTATCGCGCTCTCTCTCACTCGCAGCTTGGTTCCACGGCGGACAGAACAGCTGCCTCTAGAAGGTATATGCTCGAAGGCTGAAATAGGTAATATATGGCGCTGGCTACATAGCAACGTTTTTATTTTCTGTCATTGAAAGAAAAAAGGGTAAATGTCAGACGTTAAATACCTTGCTTGACGCGTTCGATAGAGGTGCTTTTTTCAGTTTATGTGTTAGAAAGTAAAATTCTGCCGGTGTTTTTCTTCGTCTATATGGAATAAATAACAAACTATTGCTAGGAATAAAGCAAAATAATGGAGAAACACAAATGAAATCATCTTTGGTAGCCGATTTTATTTTAACGGTGATACTATTTATTTTTATTTAAAGTTGTTTGTTACAACGCCACCCTTATCATCATGGAGATTTGTCGCCTTTGCTTGGACTTATTACATGATAATAATTTTTCCCAACTGGATGCGCCTTACCGGGCATTAATTAATATGGTAGCCCCAGAAGTGGTAAGTTATTACTAACTTTTAGAAAGTTACCAAAATCAATATTTAAAATGTGCCTACTGTGGTATGGTGGCGCTCTTTTCCATTAAGTTATTTTGTTTTTATATGATCTTTAAATTTTTAAAAGGTTTTGTTACAGAGGCCTTAAAAATGAGTTTTCATATTTATTAAAATACTGTCTCAAATTTGAAAACAAGGTTTCACAATCATTTTAACACTAATAATTTCTTAAGTCATAACATGGTGGTATAAAGGATTAAAAAAATACTTTACAAAATTTAACTATTTAAAACAATGAATTTAGTATTTAACCAATACATAAAAATCAAAATACAATAAAAAATTGGGTAATTGTCTCGAAAGTTGCCTCCCCTCCGGTTTTGACTTAATTTATTAAACGGTTTTTTTGCGGCGCAGATTACAAATCTGCAAAACATTTTTTTTGCAACGTTTCGTTTTCGAGATATTCATCATCAAAGTTGAAAATCAAACTTAACCCTAGTTACACTATTCCTCCTTTTTGCACAGAATTCTTGATTTTTACACTAAATTGGCACACAATATTTTACAACCTTTAAAAACTTGTTTTTATATTCATTTCACATCTTTTTTCCATTTAATTGCAAACCTCCACTTTCACACGCCGCAACGTATCGGCAACCATGTATACACTAGGATTTTTGTAAATAAATATTGCTGCTGCCTTTGAACTTGAAAGTTCGCAATTTAATGGAAAAAAGGTGTAAAATAAATAAAAATACAAGGTTTTAAAAGGTGTTTATAAGATATTGTGTGCAACTTTAGTGTAAAAATCAAGAATTGTGTGCAAAAAGAAGCGGGAATATAGTGAAAATTATGTTGGTTTGTTTTTTAACTTTGATGATAAATATCTTGAAAACGAAACGTTGCCGAAAAATTGTTTTTGTAGATTCATAATCAGAGCCCCAAAAAACTCCCGTATATCAAATTTGCTCAAAATTGGAGAGGAGACAGCTTTCGAGACAATTACCAAAAACTGGATATACAAGGCACCATATTATTTCTAAAATTAGTTTTTTCAATTTAATTATTTTACAATTGAATCTAAGCAAAGCCAGTTGTGGCTCAAGGATTTTCAAAATTTTATATCTACAAGGTGAGACTTGGGATCCACACCTAATGTGTATCAGATCAAATTGGCCTTAAGGGCAACTCTTTAGTAAAGAAAATTCAGGATTTTCTAAAGCAAAGTCTCCGGAATTTGATCGAATTTCATTGTCAAATTCGAAATTTTGCAAAAAAAACTGCATTTTTCTTAAAAATAAATGTATACAAAATTTTTGCATAAGAAAATTGTTAAGTAAAAAAAAATTTCAACAGGCTATGGTTTTAGATAATATTGCAAAATTTGCGATTTGAGGAGAAATTTTAACTAAATTCACAAAAAAAACACAAATAGGGGATTTGCTTTTGAAACTTAATATTTTTTCTTTAAAGGGCCACCCAAAAAACATGTTTTTTTCACAAATTCCAAAACAAAAATTTTCTTTACCAAAGTGTTTCCCTTAAGGCCAGTAGCATCTGGTGTAAATTTGGTTTGGGTTCTATGTCCCACTTTTTAGAAAAGACATTTTTATATATTGAATATAAGTAGTTATGCACTATTTAAATCTTCTTAAAAACAGGTTTACAATAGTGTTAAAATGAGTACTAGCTTTTTAAATTAAATTAGGAATTTAATGACTAAATACTAAGGGGATATAAAATATAAACCAGAATTTGGCTGTAGTTTTTATTTACCTGGAATTATAAAATTTTTGCATTATTTCTCCACCTCTTTCATGGTTGTAATGTTTCATAATACCTGCCAATTTTAGAGAATGTTTTTGTTTGGGTGTGAAGTAATTCATGCACAAACTCCTTAACATTAACATTGACTTAAAATTTTGCGCCCCTTAATGCCGCTTTCGGCTCTTCAGATTTTAACATAATTACGTGGTGATAAATCCTAACTAAGAGGTGAATGTGAAAGAGTCTGCTAAGCATTTTTTTAAGGACGTTTCTACTGTGGACAATTTAAGATTGGGCGTTATGAGCAGCAGAATAACACTTTTGATTCTTGTTTGAATGATTTCTCTTTTTGAATGAAACCTTTTTGGGTGAGCAAGTCAGAGGCGCATTATTGGTATGTTGTACTGTCAACACACCCTTGCCGTCATAAAAATTGTGGCGAAAGGTAGAACCTTTAGTTTTTCAGTTTTGGAGAGTTTGAGTAAGTAAGGAACTTAAAAATGTGTCATCTTCGTCTTGGTATCACTGAAGCTTCAACATGTCCCTGTTTTTGTTCCATAGGTAGTAATTTAATCCATTTTGCACAATCCTTTTGGTAATGCAGATAGTTATGGGTAACACTGTGTTGAGCACCACTTTTGTGTTGACACCTTTCTGGGTATCACATGTGTTGAAACAGCGTCGATAACTCCTACGATACAATGACACCTTCGATGACACCTTTTACGGCACACTAAACACTCGCGGCTTCCCTGTCTCAGCTTTGAATGGGTGTTGTGGGCAAAATTCTCAAACGCTGCCCTGTGTTGCCAGGCTTCAATTTAAAGCCTTAAACATGATACTCAGTGATACGATATACAAAGCACATGCCTGGGTATCATGGGTTGCCTAAGGTTGACCTATGGTTTTATTTTTATATTTATTAAAGTAGAACTTTGATGGTCATGGTAGCGATCTATTTCATTTCCATGGATGGATCCAGTGATTCCCCAGTGCATTTCTATTTATCATGGTTATCGTCATTATTAGTAGCTTAGAAATAACAGAAAAATGCGCCGAAAGGCAATGTCGAGAAAAATACAGTGTGACATGCGTCATCTATCATGTTTCTGCATAAGAAAATGTGAAACCAAAACCGCGATTGTGTCATGACACAATTGTGTTGAGTAAGTGTGCTGATACAATAAGCAGTGTCCGTGTCATTGTATCGACCAAGGTATCGACACGCAAAGATTTATGGTCTTACCCATGATTAAATGCAGATAGGCAAGGATGATTCCCGTGATTCTGTCCACATCAATTTGTAATGTTTGTAACATTTCATGGATAAAAATTGTTCTGTTGGCAAGAATAAAGTCATTTATCAGATCATTGTTGGTTTTTGTTGTCGAACTTTTTGGATGTTTCACAAGCAGGTTTTTGACCATTGTATGACTCGCCTTAAATTTCCTATACCATTTAAACAACTAAGTTTCTAATAATGTGCATTCCCATATTAAGCTTAAGTCTTGGCAAAATATTATTTGCTTTGCCATGCTCACTCACAAGAAATCTATCTATTATCCATGTACAATGGAAACATAAACTGGTAATACTAAATTGTGGCTAGAGCCATTTTTTTTTTTGCTTGTAAGAATAAAATACCAAGTCATAGTTGAACTACTTTCATATAGTACAAAAAAATTAACCTAAAACCAGTGTTAAAAACATTAAACATTAACAGCTGGTACCTATATAACAAGATAATAAAATGGATATGAATTTGAAGAATATATATTATAAAATTCTAACTCAAAAAAAAAGGAAACTTCGAGTTAGTTTATACAGAAACATATAAAAACAGCAGCAGGTCTATTAGTTTAAAATGAATATTTTAGCCAAAATATTCTGGTTAGTTATTATATAAGGAATTTTGAAATTTTAAATAGATAAATAAATATATTTGGTGGTTGATGTAAAGGAAAAAAGAGAGTGATTATATTTTCCTACCAGGTAATACTACAACTAAAACAAATTGTGTGGTAATATGTTTTAGTTGTAGTATTACCTGGTAGGAAAATATAATCACTCTCTTTTTTCCTTTACATCAACTACCAAATATATCTGATAATTTGTTCTTGCCAAGATGCGTATCCATGACAAAAAGTTCTTTGGAAAATAATTTTTAATATTAGTAATATTTTCATATCAAGATCAGTAAGTAATGCACAAATTTTATTATTTATAGAACTTCGAAATTTCCTCCAATCCAGTTGTGTGCAAACAATGCTCCAGTTCCATTGATGAATTACATAAATTTAAAACAAAGGTTATTGAAAATGAGCAGAGGATAAAACAAAAATGTAATGGAGAACCTAGTGATCAATTAAGTCTAAAAGAAATTCTTCATGGAGTTAATGTGGGTGAAATTGTTGTGACTGAGAAGGCCAAAGAAAGAATTTGTCGCACTTGTTTGAATTCCATTGATTGTGAATCTTTTACTGTGCTGAAACCCTCTAAGCCAGATGCATATCTAGATAGTATGATAACCATGTGCCTTCCAGAACTAGTAAGTATCTATATTTGGGTTAAAGATGTAAAGAGTGCTTTCAAAAAGTCAGCATATCCTTTTAAACTACCATTATCAGTTCATTTTTTTGTTCTTTAGCAATTACTTAGTATTTATGGATATACAGTGTGCCCATGCTACATGCATAACTAAATTTAATGTTGGTATCTTAGAAACTATTAGAAATAAAAGAACAGTTAAATGGGAAAACTTAAAAAATCTAAAATATTGTATTTTTGAAAATTTGCCATGTACCTCTTTTAAGTTTCCAGGGCTTTAAATTTGCAAAAACCTTTTTTTAAACATTTTTTTCCATAATCAAATTGTATAATGAATATGTGAAAAAAAGTTTCGCTAAACCATCATCAATGACTTTTTTTTCCATTATCTAACTGTAAAAAGAACATTTCGATGTTAAAACGATCATCGACTTTTTTTTCTTATGGCTTCCATAAAAAAAGGAAGTTAATGGTTGTTTAATGAAACTGAAACCTTTCTATAACAAACTAAAATCACAGTTCTTTTTCTTCTTCTTCCACTACTCCCATTAGTCTTCTTCCTTCTACAAGTCTGTATAACCCCGAGACTGGTTGGTTGATATATTCCTGTGCGCTCATTTTCAGTTGCCCAAATAATGCCTGTCTTTTGTGATTTAACGCTAAACATTCACACAGTATGTGGTAGGCTGTTTTTCCCTCACGTCGCACATTCTGCAACTTGGGTCCCCATTGTAGAGCCTATCTTGTGTAGATGTCCTCTTAGGTCATTGTGTCCTGTTAGAAACCCTACTGTTATGCGAAGTCTTTTCCTACTTTGTCTTAGTAGTTCTTCCTTTGTTCTTTTGGATGTACCCCATATGAAACTTTTTCTATATCTTACTCTACTGAGGTTTTTCCAGTATTCCTCTTGTTTGTTTCGGATCCACTCCCTGGTTTGCCCTCGTGCTGTGGTTTTGGTCACTCCAAGGACAGGTTCTGGTCCAAAGTATGGATGATCCATGTCTCGCTAGCTAATCCTCTTTTTCGTTGCTTTCTATTCCCGAATGTCCTGGTACCCACAGTTAATAGGTATCTACAAAAAATATGCTTTAAAAATATGTTTACAGATTATTTACACTAGGGGAAAATTACAACATATTATCAAAAATGCAACTTTTTAATTCTTCCAAAGCCCTTCTAAAATAATTAAAAAAAAAACAAAAATTTTCCAGCTTAACTTTGATTTATACTCATTTTTAGGATATAGAATTATCGCGTGACCCAGTAATGTGCGAAAAGTGTTTAAGTTTCTTACAAAAATTCCATCATTTAAAAACATCTTGCTTAGATATTGAGGAAAAACTAAAAAATTATTGCACAAACCATGGTACAAATTCTAGTGCTCAGATTAACTTGCATAGTGTCTTAGAAACATTAATTGGTGACAAAAAAGATCTCCCCAATTATGCTATTGTTAAATCTGAGATAAAAACCGAGAAAGATATTGACAGTAAAATGGATGATATGGATATTAACACTAGCAATGAAAACAATTATGTTTCGCCAGTGGAAGTAAAAAATGAAGAAATGGAAATTAAAACAGAGGAGTATGTATTTTTAATTTTTTTTGCAGGTTTTGTATTTCACTGCAAACCCGTTTATTATTTAAAAACCATGTTCTATACAGGTGTGGAAAATCCAAAACCGAACATAGGGAAAAAGTGTAATATATCAAACAGAAACGGACAACCCCTTTAACTGTGTGAAAGAAGAAAGACAAAGCTTAGCAGTGTGTCGATACTTGTATCAAGCGCTGTTTCGAACAGCGAAGAGCGGCGATTCGAGGCATACGGCAACCTTTGTCGAGCGTACGAGGTTAAAGCAATTTTGGAGCATATGTCCTAGTTTAAATTCGATCTCACTCTGTTTTAGTGGTTTATTTGTTTTCTTTGTTCTACTTGCGAAACGTCCATGTTCGATTTTGAACTTTCCACACCTGTATAGGGTGTCCATGATTTATGCGCCAATATTTCATAGACATAGACATTATCAATAATATTTAAAAATATTATCTGAAAATTGTTTGGGAAATGTCAATACTTAAACTGCAGTGGGAAACAAAACAAATTATAAAGATAAAACATTTGACTTAAATTTAGATACCTGCTAATATATTTAAATGATTTTGCTTTATCTTTATAATAAGATTTAAGAGTATTTAGGTAGTTTGATTTGTATGAAATTTGGTTGTAGAGTAGTTTTGAGTTAACCACAATGATTGCTTTATTATTAACTGTGTGTGTATTAATGAGTTTAAAAACTAAGGTCATGTATATTGGGTATATTCATTAAAAAAGGGTTGGGCAGTAGGTAAGTAAGTAACTAACCCACTAGTTAGAATAACACACCTATGTATAACAGGCATACATAGGGTTTCTAACAGCAAGCTTGCATAAGGACTTTATAGGAAAGACTTTTAGTATATCATTACATATTTAATGTTTATTAAAAATTGGTAACTCTGCATAACACACTGTATACTTTAATTTAACTGTTTTAAAACTCTCCTGTGAAAAGTGACACTTGTGACATAGTCGTTAAATCTAGTTGGTGCAAGTTTGGAACAAATAACTTGCACTCGTTTCAAATTCCGTTCAAAAAAGTAAATTTCTAAGCTCTTTGGGAATGAATATTTGTTCAGTTCCGGATTAGACTGGATACTTACTTCTTTTAAATGGATATAAAAAAAGATATATTAAAAGTTGGGTATTTGGTTCCGGTTTGCGCTCAAATAGATTTTATAACGATTTAAATGTTACCAGTGTTGATTCTATTTGTTAGTCTCTCATAAACAGTTTTATTTAGGTGTTTGTAATATTTGCGTTATGTGCAACCTAAAAAATAAATGAATAGAAAGGATAATAATCCATTTTAAAAAAATAAGCTTGGAATATTAAAACATTATTATATATCCTGGAAAATTAAAAAAAAAGAACTTGTACCTTTTGTAATAATTAATATTTTTATTTTTCTTTTATTGATGAAAGTTAAACATTTCAGAACACATTTTTGTTTTATATTTTTTTACCAACAGGTTACCTCAATCCTACCAATAATTTTATAAGCTCCTTTACATGATTATTTTTTAAAAAGATGCTTATTTTTCTTTATCACCTCAAATGATTCTAACCAAAGTCGATTTGGTTAAGGAAAGAAAGAGGGTTTCTTATTTATAATTATTCGTTTAAAATTAGAAAGACGGTAAATAGGAAGGAAAGGAGGTGAATAAGATCGGCCTTTTTTCGCCCATAAAATGCATGAAAAAAGTTTCAATTTGGGCCATTTTAATATATATATATATATATATATATATATATATATATATATATATATATATATATATATATATATATATATATATATATATATATATATATATATATATATATATATATATATATATATATATATATATATATATATATATATATATATATATATATATATATATATATATATATATATATATAATAAGTGCAAGTATCTTTATTAACATCTACAATGAATTGGTATAAAAAAACAATGGCAATACAAAAAAAACTTTAAACTTGCCATTTTTATTGAGTGTTTGCTATTTTACACGTGTTTTAGTCTTTTATTTAAAAAAAATATATATAATGCTTTTTGTGCATCAACATAATTTTCTTATATTTAATGTTACACTTAATACTGCTTTTATTTATTTTGGTGCGTTGAACGCATCATGAAATTTTTAAAAATAAAAGATCAAAAAAGTGTAAAATAGCAAAAATTGAATAAAAATAAAGGTTTTTTTTGGTACTTCCATTCTGATTTTTTTTACCAAATTATTGTAGGTGTAAAAGAAGATACTTGGACTTATTATAAATATTATAAAATGGCCTAAATTAAAACTTTGAATTTTCACGAATATGATGTGCGAAAGAAGGCCGATTGACCGATGACCACATTCTTTAAAAATATTGATGGTACCCATGTGAAACGAAACTGTCTTGTAGCTACCACGATATAAAATTAGGATCTGTTAAAGAGCAGACTTTTTATTTTTTTTATAATTTTTAAAATTTTAAAATTAATGTACATTAAAACTTGTCTATAACGGCCACCATAAAATTAAGAATAATTGGCCTTTATAGAAGGGTGGCCCGTATTGCCAGGTAACAGTTGTTTAACTATTCGAGGCTACAAAATTTTCCACTTTTAAATTGCTTGCTGCCTCAAGTGCATTTTGTTTAATTGAGGGTCCAGATATTGGAACATTTTTACCTCTTGCTGTGCAGAACGAATTGTAGAGGACTCGATCTGCTGCCAATCCTCCCGACTTCTAGAATTTCCTTTTTTGTTCTAAATTACCACCCTCTTCAAACATTCGATTTAGTTTAGCTTTAATCCTGATTATATCATTTATTTGGGATTTTCCAACACCAAACTTTTTGGCCAGTTTTCGCGAACCCAAAGTGTACTTTTCACTTTTCGCGATAACATCAATTTTTTCCTTCAGTGACAAACGATTTCGTTTTCGGGATATGATTAAACACTTTTCGATTCCGAATTTAAATAATATGTGAAGATAATCCCCCAAGTCGCTAATTCTATTTGAACCTGGCCATAAATATTATTGTTGGGTATTTTCACCTTAAAAATTTGCAGAATACAATCATAAAATAATAAAATACCAATTAGCCCAAAGAATTTCCGGCCAATATAAAAAGGTTAATTTACCTGAAATAGGTTATAAAAATTGATACTGGTCTGGCCGTGGCTGTTTTACAAGGGTGTCCATTATCTAAGGGTTTTTATATATGGGATTTCCTTTAAAGCAGATTTTTGTTAGCTTGAAAGTGGCCGGTAACACAGGTGGCCGATATAAAAGGGTGACAGTTAACACAAGTTTTAATGTATATTTTCTCCTCATTTTAACCAGAAACCATTTTGGGTTATAACATACGCGAAGTCTTATGATAGTTTTGTTAATTTATTTGCAGTAATTGAACTAATAAAATTTCACACTATGAAATATTAAAATAAAAATTGTTTAACCCTTTTATAAGATGTTTTAAAATTAGCTTATAAGCAGAAAACCTAAAAACCAAAGAGATAGAGATCGAACGCTGTAAGAACAACACCGATACGTCACGGTCTCATATGGCAAACCCGTATAAAACCGTGACGTATCGGTGTTATTCTAACAGCGTTCGATCTCTAAGAACATTGACCTATTTCCTTCTTAAAATTTTTAAATTGAAATTACGTTTAACAGACGTTTATTCATAAAAGGAAATTATTTTTTTTTAATTAAAACTGCGTTCTTTGTTAATAATGAGATCTGTCTGTTAAAATTACTGTTTGAAATTACAAAATAATTTAAGAGAGTTTTAATTTAACAGCAAAAAAATGTTTCAATCAATATCAAAAAATCACCGAAAATGACCGTCGATGTCAGTAAATACAGAAATTTGTTTTGTTATAGTACCACTATCTTTTAAAAACTGCCCAAAACATGCAGTTTTGAGTTTTTTTCGAGTTTCAAATTTTAATTTAGGCAACAGCAGACTGCTTAAAAATACTAATACACCAAACTGTTCATTTTAACGAGAGCGTTTTTTAATATATATATATATATATATATATATATATATATATATATATATATATATATATATATATATATATATATAAATGATGTTTGTATAGTTGTTATAATATAACAAGTTTAAATTATCCGGAAATTCCAAAAACTATCCGTAGAAATTAAGGTTAATAACGATTTGTTATTAACTCAGGTTCATAAGCTCTTGAGATTTGTGATCGTTGTTAAAGTTGTGAGTGTAGCTTTTAATGGTAAGTATAATGTTAACTAAAACCAGCAAACTAAAACCTCTTAAAAAAAGGGTTTTTTTAAAGGTAGTCTATTTTCAATTACATTTAAGGTCCTTAATTATCTAATTATATTTAAAAAAGAAAATGCTTACATACCCACAGTTGCGAAAAATATGCAAGGATAAAAAGAGTGCGGGAACATGATTTTGTTAGTAAGTCTTCAATTAATTAAAACTGCGTTCTTTGTTAATAATGAGATCTGTCTGTTAAAATTACTGTTTGAAATTACAAAATAATTTAAGAGAGTTTTAATTTAACAGCAAAAAAATGTTTCAATCAATATTCAAAAAATCACCGAAAATGACCGTCGATGTCAGTAAATACAGTTAAAAAGAAATAAATATTTGTTTTGTTATAGTACCACTATCTATTAAAAAACTGCCCAAAACATGCAGTTTTGTAATAGTTTTTTTCGAGTTTCAAATTTTAATTTAGGCAACAGCAGACTGCTTAAAAATACTAATACACCAAACTGTTCATTTTAACGAGAGCGTTTTATAATATATATATATATATATATATATATATATATATATATATATATATATATATATATATATATATATATATATATATATATATATATATATATATATATATATATATATATATATATATATATATATATATATATATATATATATATATATATATATATATATATATATATATATATATATATATATAATGATGTTTGTATAGTTGTTATAATATAACAAGTGCGTTTAAATTATCCGGAAATTCCAAAAACTATCCGTAGAAATTAAGGTTAATAACGATTTGTTATTAACTCAGGTTCATAAGCTCTTGAGATTTGTGATCGTTGTTAAAGTTGTGAGTGTAGCTTTTAATGGTAAGTATAATGTTAACTAAAACCAGCAAACTAAAACCTCTTAAAAAAAGGGTTTTTTTAAAGGTAGTCTATTTTCAATTACATTTAAGGTTCTTAATTATCTAATTATATTTAAAGAAGAAAATGCTTACATACCCACATTTGCGAAAAATATGCAAGGATAAAAAGAGTGCGGGAACATGATTTTGTTAGTAAGTCTTCAATTGGAATACCAAAAAAAAATAAATTAGTATTGTAAAAAAAAATAGTCATAAAAATCGAAAAAGATAAAACTTTGTTTAATTAATTAGTTTTTAGTTATTATAGTTAATGGCCGAACCATATTTAGTTCTTGGGGTAAAATTTAAAAAATAACTTTTAGTTTAAAAAATACCAGTTTTTTTTTCTCATAAATATTGTTCTAATGTACAAATTCTATATTTTTTAAGAAAATTATTTTTTGGCCCGTCGAATCCCTACGCTTAAAACTTGTCACGAATGTTGAGTATTTAACCCCATATAGCTGAGCGTAGTAAACTGCAAAGTTTATCTCTTTATTAAAGACGTATATAAGGTTTTCTAATATTAAAAAAAATATTAGTGATGCATTTGTGTGCCTTAGGGCTTAAAATACATCACATTTCTGCTGTCTTTCTTTTCTTAATTTGAAATTGTCAGGCCTAATAGCTACATAAAGTACCGACTAAATTTTCAAAGCACCATTTTTCTTTTGCAAAAGTGTTTTACTATATTACATCTCATAAGGTTGGCTTTAGGTTGATAAAAACTGGAAATGCGATGCATTATAAGTGGACCCCCAGGTTTTAGTCCTTTTCTATTTCAAACTTTTTAAACCAAAAATTCTTTAAATGGGATAGGTCCAAAGTTTTTTATGACCTGAACATTTTTTTTGTGGTGTCAACTACTAACGAGTAATCGCAATTTTTTAAATAGGATGACTAGTTACCGTCTATTTTTTTGCATAGTTTGAAAATTTCTCTTATAGGCTCAATAAATACTGAGGCAGTTGAACGATTAGTTTTCAAGATATTTCCTCTGGAAAAAATTCAATGGTATACGTAGGTGAAAAATACAGGCACATTCTACAATCTTGTCAATCTTTTGACGGCATTTATTTCAAGGTTACTTAATATTCTAGTTATTGTGGATTTTGATGGCACAAGTCTGCAAGGATAAAGCTGCCGATATCTTCTACGCGTCGCTGATTGTTTCTAACGTAGCATAAGACAATATCGCGTTTTTCTTTCTCCGAATAAACCATTTTGACCTCTAATCGTTTAGTTTCTAACAACTATCATTAAGAGTATGTCAAAACAAAAATTTACCTAGAAAGATTGACAGGTAACTCATGTTCATATTTATATGCAAGGTGCCACTAATCCTTTATTTTCCAAATTATTGAGACGAAATATCTTGAAAACTAATCGTCTTACTGCCTTAATTTTTATTGAGCCTATTAGAATATTTCAAACTATGAAAAAATATAGACGGAAACTGGTCATCCTATTTAAGAAATATATATAAGTTTGCGATTACTCATTGGTAGATAACACCACAAAAAACAATTTCAGGTCATAAAAAGTGAGCTATCCCATTAAATGAATTTTTGGTTTAAAAATTCTAAAATCTTAAAAGGGTCAAAACCTGGGGGTCCACTTATAGTGGATTGCAGGGTATATATTGCTTTGTGCTTTTTTCCGAATGTATATTTTTCAGTATTTGAAACTATTTTTTATATGGATAAATTAAATTAAAAGAAAAGTGATTTTAGTCGTGTAGATATTTTTCTATAAAATTTTTTTAGGGTAATTGCTGTACTTGGCAACTAAACTAATTCTATTTTGGAAGGTAAGAATTTGTCCGTTATCAGGTAAGGTTTTTTTAAAACTGTAAGTTTCCTTTTACATATATCATATCCGAAGTATTTACAGTGGACTAATCTATTAGTACATATTTTGCAAGAGCAGAAGAAACACTTCATTAGTTTCTGTTAGCACCTTTGTACATTATTAGGTACAAGGATTAAAAGACTCGAAATAGCTGTTAACTAGTACAAATAGTATTGGTATAATTAAAAACACTGTTAGAAGTAAATTGCAATTGAAAAGTATTTAAAACAAGGGTTGGCGGTTGTCAATGCTTAAATAAATACTACCAAGGCAATTCTTTTCAATACAGTGGTATATATATATATATATATATATATATATATATATATATATATATATATATATATATATATATATATATATATATATATATATATATATATATATATATATATATATATATAATATATGACATTTTCAGTGCTATCTAACTGGTGTCGAGTTAGTTTTTCCAGGTCCATTTTAGACGAGAGGAATAAGTTCGAAAAGGTGGACCTGTGGCCGCGCCTTTATGGCTATGACTTTTATGTCGAATGTAGAGTAAATATAAAATCATAGTCTAAGAGACCGTGATCGCCAGACTTACGTCAGAGTATAAAAACTGAATATTTCTCCGCGCAATATACCCAACAGAAATAGGAACTATCGGCTACTAAGGAGTTGGTCTGGACATTAGGGTGGAGTGAAAAATAAAAAAATTGAATTTTGGTAACGGCAGGGGTGCAAAAAGCTGTGGTACGTGATAATAAAATGATCTGTAAAAAGAAAAAAAACACCCCATGAGGTACCCCTTCTCCAGTAAATGAAAAAAAAGAAAAATTTTGCAGAAAGTATTGCAGAGTTCTGATCAGAAGTGACATAATAAAAAAAAATACTTGTAATATAAGACAGACATGTTTCAAATTTCATTGCTCTAGAATTGTTTGGAAGAGCCCCAATGGATATTCTTTTACCAGTGCAAGTCAAATGAATAAATTCAAAAATAGTAACAGCTTATTTACCCGTTTGTACACAAAATAAAATTTTAATATATTTCACACCAAATGAAAACGAATGTCTAAAATAATGAAATTTAAAACATGCCTTTCTACCGTTACAAAAAAGTTAATCAGAAGAACGTTACAGCGACATAATAAAAAAAAAATACAAATATATTTTTTTTGGGTGGAGGGCACCTCCAGGTTCCAGCGCCTAACCCATTCGGCTGATTTAAATAGTTTTTCACTTTTTACAAATCTCTGTTACTATAACGCACCACAACATTCTGCACCCCTGCCGTTACCGAAATCAGGTTTTAAGTTTTTTTATTTTTCACTCCATCCTACTGGACATGTCAAAGCGGTTAAAAACGCATTGTTACCGGGTAAAGCGGTATAATATCTGCTACCTAAAATCGTCAGAGCGGATTGATAGAAATATTATTTATATAGCTTAATTGTTTTATATTATTTTTTCGGGATAGTATTAGAAAATACGTCATCGATTGCCAAGCACTTAGTATACAGGGTGGCAGCCTTCCACCAGAACTTAAATAAATTTTAACTGTGATTACGTTATAATATAAAAGCCCAGTTTTAATGTATAGTGCAAGTCACTAACTTAGAATAAATTCAATAAATCAGTAACAGCTTATTTACCCGTCGATTAGTATTTCTAGTCGGGCTTTTTTATATGAAAAAAATATTTAGCGGTAAATACAGTGTGTAATAAAATTTGAGATGACATTATCGATGATTTTTAGCGGCGGCATACACATATATTTATGGTTTAAGCCTAACGTAGGCTTATATATTTTAGGAGTATCTAGAGCGCAAATAAAATTATACGTAACTAGAAATTTTATATTAAATATGCCCAAATTTATTTAAAAAACTGTAGTAAACATATTATTACACTAAAAATTATCACTAAAAATTAGCAAACCAAAAACATTCAACAATTGGGTATATTCACGCTTAAAACTTTTTGGAAAATCTATAAAATGATAGCATATAGGCATAAATCGTATAGTAACCTCAGACAGCGTAAAAAAATAATAAAAGAACATTTCAAAACCACAAGCAAAAACTGTCCATTAATTCAAACGTCAAGAATTGGCGCCATTATAGAAAAATAATATGGTTAAAATAATATTTGAAAACAAGCTTTCCGAAGGTCGCTGCTGTCTGACGTTAACTAGGTAAAATAAGCGCATATAAACAGTAAAATGTTATTCGTGTTTCTAATACATTTTTCGCCCTTTAAGCGAGGTTTAACGGCACCGTATTTTTACGGCACCGTTATTTACGTATTTTCAAATGGCTACAGTCGTATTTTTTCAAAAAATTAAGTTGTTGTTAATATAAAGTGGATTATAAACATTCATAGCTGTTTCAATAAGTAATATGTATGAATCACAAAATAAATGGTGTTATCTTGTGTTCCTTTGCACGGGAAGAGAGAGAGAGGGACGGGGAGCACATCTTACCGGATGTAAATACACCAAACAAAATAATCCCTTTGCTTTTTTAACCAATCTACGAATATATATTTTACAGTGCTGTTATGTGCCTCAGAGGGATTATGAGCGTAAGAAATGATGGTTTACAGTAGTAAGGTGTGATATGCCCGTTATTTATTATATTATTTCGAAAAACGAATAATGTAAGTTTGACATATAATAAAGTTATATTTAACAAATACATAAATACGATAATAATTATTACCGAGGGTATATATCTACATGAATATATTTTTCTATAATATAATTTTTTCTAATTTGATTTAAACATCAAGTATTGTAAAAAGATGTTTTATTTTTATTTTATTTAACACAAAAATAAATACTTACAATGCTGCATATTTACTTTTGCACCAGATATGATGTATTCTGATTTCTGCTGAATTAAAACGTTGTCACTTTTAATGTAATTCATCACAATAAACAAATCCACAGAGGGTAAAACATATTTAATATAAAATTTCTAGGGAATTGTTTGTAACCGAGCGCTATGAAGCCTACCGCTAATTACAAATCGCACTTTGTTAGCCATAATGAATATAAAAACCCTTTATTTAGCCAGCTAAAAAACTCCATGACAAAATAAAACAATATAAACTTAGAAAAATATATTTATAAAATTTTATGTAATATATTTTAAATATTAGATTTACCGCAGCACAATGCCTCGTAACAGAACCAGACAAAATCGATACGTAAACAATCTCTATTTATATGCGGTGTGACGTGGCCACAGTCCGAGTCGTTTTGCAGTCCTGTAAATACACCAAACTTTTATTGCCTCAGAGGGATTATGACTTCTCCATTTTACCTATGTTTTCATATCAAGAGTATTGAAATATTCAATACTGGCTCTTTTATACGGACTTGTGGGATTACAAAATTGACCTAGAAAAACCCTTTATTTGTAGGACTCGTCCCTAAGCAATCTGTATTTATATTTATGTGTATTTTGCTTTGTTTAAAATATATGGATAATACCCAATTAATGTCGCAAACGACGTGGAAAATAAAATTGAAATTGGGCACGTATAATTTGATATGCACTCTTTAAAAAACTTGGGTTTCGATTTAGAATAATCACCGATACTGCGTTATCTCAAATTCAGGACATACTGTATAAATATTTTTTTCATAGAAAAGAGAGCGACTAGTTAAAAACTCGCACTGTATAAAAAAACTTAACTTTTGTATTATAACCGAATAATAATCAGAATTTATTTAGGTTTAAAAGGGTGTCCGAAGAGGTGGTTGCCACAATACTAAGTGTCTGACAATTCATGACGTAATTTCTTATACTAAGTATCCAGAAGAAAATATAAACAATAGGCTTAATACTATAACTATTTTGGGAAGCAATTTTATACCCCTTTTTTTCCTGTTACCTGCCTAAGCCACGATGATCTGAAATTATTAGTAGCCAATCGCTCTAACCCTTGTTGTGTACATAGCGCAAAAAAACTTTCAGCGCTGTTGTACTATGACGTAAGTCTGGCCGTCACGGGCTTTTGCTCTATAACATAAATTTTGTCTTCAAATGCCTCTATCCTAAATATTATAATCTAGTAACTAAACTTGTTGTGTGTATTAAAAAAATCTTATTTTTTTTTTATTATTTCACTCATGAATAAATTTTCCCATAAGACACGTTAAAAATCAAAAACTTTCAACGGAAATTTCACGTTGCCTAGACAACGTGGTATTTCCACTTATTTACAAACACAAAACAATCGAACCTGTTTGTATTGTCAATTAGAAACGTCAAAATCATTCAAAATAAGTCGATTTGGTCATGTACACGATGAAGAAATAGATAAAGTAATTAAAAAAAAAATGATTTCAGTTATAATTTTGATTATGTTGCATGAAATTGAAAATTGTATGACAAAAAAACATTTTAATAGTATAATACTCCCATATTTCTCCATTCTAGAAATATTCTCCCTAAATACCGCTCGTGCATAAAAATTAACCAGATAATTTTCATTCAAGCTTGTTATACAAATTCCATTCGTTCTTTGAACCCGTGGAATTATAAATAACAAGCTTTCATAAAAATTACCGGTAATTTTTAAGGACTCGTGGTATTACCCCCGAATATTCTTATGCCATGCTTGGATACAAATTTAAAATACAATAAAGTAAAAAATGCGTCGGCCCTCCTACATGATATTTTAATGCTTATAGCCAAAAGAAGTAAGACGGTATCATCACCCCATATGTTTTTACAGCAAAAGAAACATAAACAAAAAGAACCGTTAATTGATCATATATATTTACTGTATTACTTACAGGCACGTCCGTTTTTTAGAAGTTTTAGAATAAATAAATTAAATTCATCAGTTTTAAAGACGTGACAACGGCACTTAGGTAAAACGAAGGAATTGAAAAACTGTTAGGGGCAGGCTTTACTTATTGAATGAAATAACAGATCTGCAGCTATAAATAAAATATCCCCGATGGCGGCGTCACACGGACACAATTTGCGTAGCCTAACTGTCAAAATTTTAAAACCTAATTGGTTTTTTTTATTATTTTGAGGTTACGCTAACCAATTATATTTCAGAATTTTAACAGTTACGCTTTTACGCCCGTGGATCATCGCTGTGATTAAGCTCAAGTGAACTATGTCGTCATATCTGCGATAGGTTCCGTGACGTCCTGACTGATAAGAAAAGTAATACAGATTTTTTTTAACGGACTAATACATAATATAGTCATTATAATTAGGAGGACATTAATATACCAGTATATTTTGTTGGTTTAATTTACTTTAACAGTAGAACGTACACTCACAAAGACATTCTATGACTTTAAGAATTATGTATTACAGAGAAAACAACACTGGTCAAGAAATAGCAGGAGAACACATCTTCAGGTGACAAGTGAGTAAAACGAAACATAGCAAACACGAGTAAAAATTTTTTGATTAAAATTTTGAAGCTTTCTAGGTTTAATCTCAGGGTCCAGCCAAGTCTTCCATATACAGGGTGTCCCAGAATATGTGGGCAATCTCTCGGAATCTAATAGAAAACCTAAAAATATGACAAGTTCCCATAAACTTTTTTTCTACGAGCTTTCCCTACGGAGATACAGGTTCATAACGGACGACCCTGAAAATCGTTTTTTTTTTAATAACTATTAAAATACCTGGCGTTATTTAATATTTTTTTAATATGATGGTTACTAGATAAGTCTTCTTAAAATAAACCCATTATATCAAATCAGGCTTATTTAGTTTGCCAGGGACGAACTAGCTCTGACACAATAATAGCAATTTTTTTAACACCCTGTATGATAAAGGCTTAACAATATTATTTTTGGATAGCTTTTTTAGTGTACTACATTTTTTAAATTTCCACCAGTGGCGTTCGTACAAAATTCGACCTGCCTATTTTGGCAAATAAAAAAAATGTGGTACACTAAAAAATGCTTCTTGATACATAGTACATGTATGCCAAATTTCATTAAAATATCTAAAGTGGTATTACAGATATTATAATAATAAATGATTTGTTTTTAAAAATTTTACCACCCTGTATCTCAAAAGTTAAGACGTTTAGGAGAGACGTTTATATGAAGTTTTCTTCTTAAAATGGACCCAAAAATTGTCTCCTTAAATGTTGACGTACAATCAGAAAACACCCTGTATAATGTAAAAAAAATTACGAAACATGATATTTTATTTCTCGTAAACAGTTGATTTAATCGATGTCAATCAAAAATACGTTTTTTTTTAGTTTAAGGTTAAAGCTATCTAAAAATAATATTGTTGAGCCTTTATCATACAAGCTTTAAAAAAAATGCTATTATTGTGTCAAAGCTAGTTCGTCCCTGGTAAACTGAAATAAGCCAAATATTAGTGTAGTTAATTTCTTAACTAACTTTGTAGAGATTTCACCTAACGAGGAGTATGCTTCGCCCCTTCGTCAGTAGATGGCGTTGACGTCTGTTACCCATTCATGTGTAAGCCAAATATGATTTAATGGGTTCATTTTAAGAAGATTTATCTAGTAACCATCATTTAAAAAAAAGATTAAATTACGAACAGTTTTTTAAAAGTTATTAAAAAAAAAACGATTTCCAGGGTCGTCCGTTATGTACCTGTATCTTCGTAGGGAAGGCTCGTAGGAAAAAAGTTTATGGGAACTTGTCATAATATTTTTACCTTTTCTATTAGATTCCGAGAGATTGCCCACATATTCTGGGACAACCTGTATTTCATCTCTTTTGGGAATGATCAAATTTGTAGTAGGCTGTACGATATCCAAAAGGGCATTTTTATGGTTTTACATGGTTGCCATAATGACGTATGACGTTATTAGTCTAGACTACTCGAATTTAAAACGTCTGTAAATCATGAACCGCTCTTTACCAATCAGTGATTTAAGATTACGCGCAAATGAGATATAAATAAGTTTAAACACCCATATTTCAGCACTTACACATAAAATCCGTCACCTCGAAAGCCTGATTATTTGACATGTCAGAAACACAGCTTACTTACAGCTGTAACACTCTCTTGGCGGGAACGGTTAGCGCCGATCTCGTCGCGCAGGCTTTATGCTCCGCCCTGTCCGGGAAAAGATGTCTTTGGCGTGCAGTCGGGAGAACTTTCGGTATTATTGTACGTTTAGCCGCCATAGCCGTAGGTATAATTTTTGTGTGTTTTAGTTGATCGTTTTGAACATTGCGTTTTATTTTTATTTTTTACACTTCGGTAAAATGAGTGACAAAAAACCATTAGGACATCATCATGTTTGTGCAGTGCGAAACTGTTTTAAAAGGTTATAACTCAAAGAAGAAATGCTTTAGTTTTCCTAAGGATGCTAACCGGTAAGTACTTAAAAAAATTTTTTTTTGCATATTTTAGTAAAAATTAAACTTTTGGTAATTGTCTAGAAAGTGTCCGCAACTCTGATTTTGACCAATATATATATATATATAATATATATATATATATATATATATATATATATATATATATATATATATATATATATATATATATATATATATATATATATATATATATATATATATATATATATATATATATATATATATATATATATATATATATATATATATATATATATATATATATATATATATATATATATATATATATATATATATATATATATATATATATATATATATATATATATATATATATATATATATATATATATATATATATATATATATATATATATATATATATATATATATATATATATATATATATATATATATATATATATATATATATATATATATATATATATATATATATATATATATATATATATATATATATATATATAATATATATATATATATATATATATATATATATATATATATATATATATATATATATATATATATATATATATATATATATATATATATATATATATATATATATATATATATATATATATATATATATATATATATATATATATATATATATATATATATATATATATATATATATATATATATATATATATATATATATATATATATATATATATATATATATATATATATATATATATATATATATATATATATATATATATATATATATATATATATATATATATATATATATATATATATATATATATATATATATATATATATATATATATATATATATATATATATATATATATATATATATATTAATATATAAAGGGTGTTTATCTTAAAACATACCACTCACGTTATATGTGAATTTTGCCGAAACACGCCAACAAATTTATTGAGGGGGAAGGTTTTTTTACAAAAAAATAAATTGTGCTACTTTAAACCCCAGGGCTACCACCCTAAAATTTTAAGATGAAACAAGGGGTCGTGTTGTTATGTTATGTTACCAAAAAAATTAAATTTATTAGAAGTCTTATAATTTCCATCCACAGTATTATTCAGTTATTTTACTATCTTCGTGAAAATGCAGGGTTCGATTGTGTACTTACACGAAGATTAAACCAAGATTGTCTGGAGAACCATTTTGGTTGCATTAACCCAACAGCAATACAGTTCCACAGAACATTTAGAAAGTTGCAATGCGTCAACTTACTTAACTCAGGTACAGAAAACTGTGAGGCAGATTCTGATCAGATGCTTTTAAGGCTTTCTGATTGCGAACAGGTTTTTGTACCTGAAGATAAGGATAAAGTACCAGACCAAAAAGACGCACTAAATGGCATGGATACCAAAAAAAAATGAAATGCAAAAAAATTTCATAAGGTACGTGTGCGGGTACCTTTTAAATAAAGCGTTAAGGATTCACTCTTGTGACATTTGCAATAAATATAGCAAAGACCAAAATGAACTTGATGATTCATCTTTTTATTGTTTTCTTAGAGTATATAAAAGTGCGAATGGTGATACATTCGGAAATTTGCAAATGCCTAATGATGAATTTGTGGAACTAATATGTAAAATATAAAACATATTTCAACAAAATTTTGAAAAATTGGCCACAAAAAGCAATATTTGCGGTACACTTTTAGGTATAAGTAACCATTTACCCTTTAGTCATCCCTGTAAATATTTTCCCAAAGAATTTATAGTTAAATTATATTTAAGAGTTAGAATTTATTATACATTAAAAACAATAAATGCTAATTTTAGAAATATAAATAAGAATAAATTAATAATATGGAAAAATTTGTAATATACGTAGTTGTAAGTAATTTTTTTGTTTTTGTTTTTTCGTCCATTTATTTTTGTATGTCTGGCTGAAAAATTAATTTTGTAAAATTCTTTATTGCTGTTAGTAAAACATTAGTGTTGCGAATAGGTAAGCATTTTTTATTTTGTTTCTTATACATCTGTTACATTTCGATTGATGGGCAATAAAACTTATTAAAAACCTAAGCTACAGAACATTATTTTATTATCATATTTTTTTATTGCTTAATTAAAACACGCCTCAGCGTGTTCAAATCGAACTTTCAAACACACGCGTGTTTTAAAGGTTGCCATGGTACAACAATCAAAAACGGGAGAAATGTGAAGTCTAAGATGGCATTGCAACAACCTATAACCTCGAATTTTTGCACATGTTAAGCATTTTAAAGAAACGAAAATTATTAATCTGACATGAGTACTTTATAACGTCAAATAAAATATTACTAATATAATAAATAATATCAATAAAAAAATAGCGTAATGTATTCGTGAATAACTGATCTTTAAAACACTTGCTCTATTTCGAGAACTCGGGCTACGCCGTCGTGCTCGAAAAATCGCGCGTGTATTAAAGACCCTATTATTCATTTACACTTTATTATACTGTACCTTTTCCCTAAAAACTGACATTATATTGAGAGATATCACAGTGCGACTATCAAAGGCAATAATTTCTGTCGAATATTACATCCGAATTTTGCAGAGCTGAGAAAAGACCTTAACAATGACATGGGAATATGAGGAAACACCTAAAGATCGACCATGCATCCTCTTAAACGACTAACGATTTTTATAAATCATTATTCTTTTCATAAGATTACAGATAACTACACCCCTTCTAATTATTGTAATACAATTATTGTGACCTAAATATTATAAATCGCCCATGTTACTTTGTCAGCTCATATGAGTTTTTTAGTCTATAACAATTAAAATGTTATTACTTTTTCGAATCAGTTTATTGTATATTTTTATATTTCTTATTAACTTTAAAATTATCTACTACGGTACTGTTAGGCAAAAATTTGTCGTTTTACATAAATAACTAATCGTTTTAATCCGGCTCTGACTTTTCCCGGATGAGCGACAGAGGGAGCAACGCTTCTGTCTCGTTTGTTCGTAGATTGCGAGATCAAAGGTGCCGACCGGAGTTGTGGAGCTGTAAGTAAGCTGTGTCAGAAATATATCTTTTACTAAAGCCCGATATTCAAAAAATCGGTGTTTTTTGATAAAAGATGTGATCTATTAGCAAGATAAGTATAAGTGAATTTGTACGAGTATAATTGCGGACTGAATGTGCACTTGAAACACCCACAGTTACTAGCTGTTTTCGGGTTAGGTAAATTACTGTTCTAGAACCGTCCGGCGCTTGCGCAGTTCAAAATTGCCTGTTCGGGTTTTAAAGAACTGTTCTCGGACTTTTTAATTCTGAGTTCGCGTTTTTCTAGAACTACATTGGGACAGTTCTAGAACCGTCCGTCTCGGTGGATTATGATTGCGTTCGAGATTTTCAAATGTCTGATAATCCTGGAACTGTCAGAGAACGATTCAAAGTATTGAGCTACCGCGCATACAGTTCTGGGCAGTTCTCGGATAGTTCAAGAACCGTTCGTAAAGCGAAACCCGAAAACAGCTACTATTAGGGAAGTTTATTTTTAAACTTCTGTGGTTTAATAATATTTATTTGTGTTTCAATATGTTTATAACTCACTGAGATCAGTAAATCTTGTTCAGTTCCACCTTCGAAATTTTAGTTTCTGGAAATATTTTTTTGGTGTAATAACCCCTTAACGAATTCTGCACAAATGTTTGTGTATGCATAAAAACACATTAAATTAATAACTAAATTTTCACAATTCGAACCTTGTGGAAATTCAATTTTTACGTAGGTCATGCCCGCTTAGTAGTACTTCGGAAATCACCAAGCTCGCGTGCCTCTACTAAAATCTAGGAAACTAATCAAACATTTTTTTTATTTTACGTGATCAGTTGCCCATTGGGTTTTGTAATTATTATAAAATAACTTTTTTAAATTCAAGTTGCTTTAGTAAAAATGTGTTATTTTCCAAACAGACTCAAGTATGTTATACCACACAAACTAAAGGGTGTTACAGATGTCATTTACAGTTTTTTATTTCCTGGCAGTTTTAAATAATGTGTTTGTGTGATATTAAACTACTTTTCGGTGTATTATTTTATAATTCGCTTAAAATAAATAAGTTAAAATT
Organism: Listronotus oregonensis; assembly: GCA_019359885.1. Classification (NCBI taxonomy): domain Eukaryota; kingdom Metazoa; phylum Arthropoda; class Insecta; order Coleoptera; family Curculionidae; genus Listronotus; species Listronotus oregonensis. The sequence continues at coordinate 17,944 of JAHBCN010007214.1, read as the reverse complement.
AAAGTGTTTTCATGTGTCTTAAGAAAATAATTTCTTTACTTTATTAAATTTATAAATCGTGAATTTAAGAGTGAAGTACATGATTTTTATGACAATAAATTGTCTTAAAAAGTAATATTCTTGTCCTTTCGAAATTACACTCTAATGTAATCTTTGAATTTAAAACTCTATGGAGGTCACTTTGAAATACCACGGGGTCAATATCCCTAGTCCTGTTGGGGTCAGTGTTCTCCTTTTGACTTATCTTAGGTAGGTAGTATTGGGGTAGGTCGTCATTAATCAGGTCTGCTGCGAAGTCCCCGGCCCCTTCCACAGTATATTAAAGCTCGTCTGGGGCCCTGACTCGAATATCCTGGTGTATGATTATTTTTGATGTTGGCGTCCTCAAAGTGGCACCCACTCCCTGTTGCGTGCTCCAGGGTGGTTTACACCCCTTGACCGGGTTCTGCTCGGTTTGAACGGAGTCTCTTTCGAAACGTGGGACTTCCCTCTGTCCATTGTACCTCCCTGTCAGCTGGTCAAAGCCTCCGCGGGCTGCCATGTTCCTACAACTGACGACATGGGAAATTCGCATCCTGTCGCCACGTTTTCCTCCACCATTCCCGTGACCGAGGTTGCAGCTGAGTCATTCAGGTTCTGGAGGGTAGCTAATAGTTCCAGGTCCCCATTAAAATTGGTTGGGAGGGCGGTCGTAATAGATCTCTACCTGTGCCCTGGTCAGTCCTCATTTGTGCGATTGCTTGCCTTGCGCCCTCTACTGTAAAATACTGTTTATTTCCGGCGCTGTCACACGGGGGCAAGGACGCAAAACTCTGACGCCAGTTGGCGTCGGCGCTGCTGTCGACAAAGAAGGGTTTTGTTCCGTGCCCGTGCGGCAGAGCGGGGAGTCCAAAATTTTCTCACTCCCTCGGCGGAATCGGCTAAAGCCCGTGAGCGCCGAGACGCCGAGTTAAGTGGCCGCGGTTCTATCACTCCCTCGGCGGAATCAGCTAAAGCTTGTGAGCGTGACATTTTTAACAAAAGGTTTCTTTACTTTAACTTTAAGAAACAAAATAAACTGAACTTATCAAACAAAACAAAGTATGAAATTAGCCAGCAGTGTTCTTTCCCCCAAGCTTTCTAAACTCGCGGTAAACTACGATAAATTTTTAACGATTCTTGTGAACCAAGGCTTAAGTCTCGGCTTACCGACAGCCGGGATGCAAAATAATTAAAACTAGATAACAGAAAAATTATCACAAAAAATAATATTTCAACTAAACAAATCACTAATCTTATTAAACAACAAAAACTAAACACTAATATTGGCCGAAGGCCGTAATCACCAAAAGTAAATTATTAAATATGCACTACGTTTTACACTAACTCGAATTCGCAAGAAAGCTTTCAGGAAGTCACACGGAGAATGATTTGCACCCTTTTTGTACCGGCGGCTGAAGCTGTCGCAGCCGCCCGCAATCTATATTTCGGTAAATCATTGGTTCGCTTACTGCCCATTTTTATTGAATGCTATTCTGGGATCAATTTTTGAGCCAAACAGCCATAAGAGATGGTGTTCCTCAGAGTTTATTAATCAGAAACTCTGGGCTGGGTTTAAAATTTCAAATAGGTCCTAAAATAATTTTTCCAAAAAGAAAAGGAACAAATCTTGTTATCCCTTTTTATTTAACCTCCATACCTGTTTGGGACGTCTAATTATCCGCCATTGGGAAGCCAACGTAAATCGGTAATATTATCTATAAAGGGTAGAGGCACAGCTTACTTACAGCTCCACAACTCCGGTCGGCACCTTTGATCTCGCAGTCTACGAACAAACAAGACAGAAGCGTTGCTCCCTCTGTCGCACATCCGGGAAAAGTCAGAGCCGGATTAAAACGATTACTTATTTATGTAAAACGACAAATTTTTGCCTAACAGTACCGTAGTAGATAATTTTAAAGTTAATAAGAAATATAAAAATATACAATAAACTGATTCGAAAAAGTAATAACATTTTAATTGTTATAGACTAAAAAACTCATATGAGCTGACAAAGTAACATGGGCGATTTATAATATTTAGGTCACAATAATTGTATTACAATAATTAGAAGGGGTGTAGTTATCTGTAATCTTATGAAAAGAATAATGATTTATAAAAATCGTTAGTTGTTTAAGAGGATGCATGGTCGATCTTTAGTTGTTTCCTCATATTCCCAGGTCATTGTTAAGGTCTTTTCTCAGCTCTGCAAAATTCGGATGTAATATTCGACAGAAATTATTGCCTTTGATAGTCGCACTGTGATATCTCTCAATATAATGTCAGTTTTTAGGGAAAAGGTACAGTATAATAAAGTGTAAGTGAATAATAGGGTCTTTAATACACGCGCGATTTTTCGAGCACGACGGCGTAGCCCGAGTTCTCGAAATAGAGCAAGTGTTTTAAAGATCAGTTATTCACGAATACATTACGCTATTTTTTTATTGATATTATTTATTATATTAGTAATATTTTATTTGACGTTATAAAGTACTCATGTCAGATTAATAATTTTCGTTTCTTTAAAATGCCTAACATGTGCAAAAATTCGAGGTTATAGGTTGTTGCAATGCCATCTTAGACTTCACATTTCTCCCGTTTTTGATTGTTGTACCATATCAACCTTTAAAACACGCGTGTGTTTGAAAGTTCGATTTGAACACGCTGAGGCGTGTTTTAATTAAGCAATAAAAAAAATATGATAATAAAATAATGTTCTGTAGCTTAGGTTTTTAATAAGTTTTATTGCCCATTAATCGAAATGTAACAGATGTATAAGAAACAAAATAAAAAATGCTTACCTATTCGCAACACTAATGTTTTACTAACAGCAATAAAGAATTTTACAAAATTAATTTTTCAGCCAGACATACAAAAATAAATGGACGAAAAAAACAAAACAAAAAAATTACTTACAACTACGTATATTACAAATTTTTCCATATTATTAATTTATTCTTATTTATATTTCTAAAATTAGCATTTATTGTTTTTAATGCATAATAAATTCTAACTCTTAAATATAATTTAACTATAAATTCTTTGGGAAAATATTTACAGGGATGACTAAAGGGTAAATGGTTACTTATACCTAAAAGTGTACCGCAAATATTGCTTTTTGTGGCCAATTTTTCAAAATTTTGTTGAAATATTTTTCTATTTTACATATTAGTTCCACAAATTCATCATTAGGCATTTGCAAATTTCCGAATGTATCACCATTCGCACTTTTATATACTCTAAGAAAACAATAAAAAGATGAATCATCAAGTTCATTGTGGTCTTTGCTATATTTATTGCAAATGTCACAAGATTGAATCCTTAACGCTTTATTTAAAAGGTACCCGCACACGTACCTTATGAAATTTTTTGCAGCATTTCATTTTTTTGTAATCCATGCCATTTAGGCGTTTTTTTGGTCTGGTACTTTATCCTTATCTTCAGGTACAAAAACCTGTTCGCAATCAGAAAGCCTTAAAAGCATCTGATCAGAATCTGCCTCACAGTTTTCTGTACCTGAGTTAAGTAAGTTGACGCATTGCAACTTTCTAAATGTTCTGTGGAACTGTATTGCTGTTGGGTTAATGCAGTTGCCGTTTGCACTTCTGATTTTTACCAAAATGGTTCTCCAGACAATCTTGGTTTAATCTTCGTGTAAGTACACAATCGAACCCTGCATTTTCACGAAGATAGTAAAATATCTGAATAATACTGTTGATGGAAATTACAAGACTTCTAATAAATTTAATTTTTTTGGTAACATTTTTATGATTTTCGTCTCGAATTTCAAGATTTTTAAAGAAGGTCAAACAATCCATTAGAAACTCTAATTGAAATGAGTTTGCTTTAAAGGCAACATTATATTTTTTTGGGGAAAAGGTTTGTGAATAATTTAAAATATCAAATAATTGATCTACTCTATTAACAAATTCAGCAGTTTCTGTCGCTTCATCGGGAAGGGAACCAAATCTAATATAAACACTCATACCTACATGGACTGAGTAACTAAATACTTGGGTGGCAAGTTTTACCTTATTTTTTGAAAACCATGGATAAATATGAAATCCGTTAATTTATGTGCTGCTTTGACAGGAATTTTTTATCTAACTATAGAGGTCTTTAATAAATTGCCACGAAATTTTTTACCATTAATATAAAAGTCATATATCATCAACATATTTCTCATCGCTTTTATAATATGTGGCACATCAAAGATGAAAAGAGATATAAAAACCAGTATTATCTGGAGATATGTTTAGAATATTTGACAATTTGATATTTTTGGACCCCATATCACAAGTAATTCCGCAAACATTTAACCCCACATTTTTTAATTTTTGCACAGCTTCATTTAATAGTTTATGTAATAAATTAGCGTTACAAGAAGTATGGCATAAAAAATAGGCTTCGAATAAATACCTCTGACCATAAATACACAGGCAGTTAAAGTTGGTTTAAAAATTTTCTCCCCTGTATCACCCATTGCTAGCCCAATGATGCAATCTTGATTTCGTTCATAAAATAAATTGGCTTTTATAGACATTTCATCAAAGCACAATAAGCAATATTTACTTTGGGGTTGAAAACTGTCAACCTTTCTTTTAAATAAAATGAACTCGGGATTATCTAATCCGGGTCCTATCTTAACTGATCTTATTTCTTTTAGCAAAGTGTTAGGCAAGGGAAGGCTATATTTAGACATTAAATATTTTTTATACACTCGGGACCAGCAAAATATATTGGTAGACATTCATTTTTAAACTGCTTGCTGTAACGTCTACCCTTTGGGTGTTTATGCCCTGTGATACTTGCATATTAATACATTTTGCAGTATCCGATTGCAAAATTTGGATGTTAAAGACATATATTGCTCCAAAGATATATTGTCCAATTCATTAATTCTTTGACTTTCAAGTACCTGAACCCTTTGTCTTAAATATTTGTTTTCGGCAGTAAGGGACTTGATTTTTGTCTGTACTTATTCTTCCTTGGGCTATCAAAGGATAAACTGGCTGACGTTTGGGTAGATGTTGGAGATGTTAGAGTAGGACTAACTGTAATTGGACTGACGACGATCTCATGCTGAACCTCGGTTTCAACTACATTTGTCTGGTCAGCTCAAAAATACATTTTAATTAGCCATTAAATAACAACTTTGGTTAATATGTAGTTTTAAGAAAAGAACAATTTATTTGGTTAACAACTGGAGATTTTTTATGCATGGTTGACCAAAAGCTTAAACAATACTTGATTTGTACAAATACATATAATTGTCAGCTCATTTTAAAATTATACTATTAGGTACTATGTGGTAATTAATCATCATGAACACTGATAAATAAAAATTCTGTTTTTTCCACTAAAATATATTAACAATGGCGACCTGTTTCAACTACGCTTTAAAGAAATATTTCACAGATAAAATATCTACAAAATAAAGTGGGTTTGTACCCTAGGTAAAATATTTTGAAAGGCGGACAATTAACAGTTATTACTTTGGGACAGAAAAGCGTGTCAACTTCGGTTTGGTCATTAACAGATGTACAATTATTTTTATTGCCTTTTATATTTCAGGTATAATTTAATATTTAATTTTCTGAATCCCTTAGAAATATACAAAGGAATAAAATATTGTCATTTATGTTTATTCATGTATATTTTAGGAATTAATATTTAATTTTCTGGAATCCCAGAAATATACAAAGGGACAAAAAAATAATTTAAACTGCTAAATGACAACGAACTTTATTTTCCACGCTTTACTGTCGCCAAACCATAATAAACTATGCTTCGCCGCTTCCAGAACATATATTGACCACTTAGGGTTACAAATCACTTTATTTTGTACTGATATTTTAGTCCGTAAGAAATATTCTTTGAAAATGACTCGTGAGTTGAAACTTGTCACAATTGTTAATATATTTTAGTGGTAAAAACATAGTAGTTTTACTTATCATTTTAAAAAGCTAAAAAAGTCATAGTTTCAAAAAACGGGAAAAATCGAAATTGACATAGAAGATTCAAGTTTATTTTGAATTAAAAATTATTATTTTTATTACCTGGATAAATTAATGCAGGTGGATTCCTTCTGAAACTAATACTATATCATCTAGAACTTGTATTCCTCTAGATCGTTCCAAAGGCGGTGCACTATACGAATGGTCAGTTCTGGAACTTCCTCAAGAGATGGGAATAGGGTGGGAACTGCAGTGGCTACTAATCGTGCATGCAAGTGACTCGTGAACATCCTCTTCAAAATGGTCTGCACATAACGAGTAACTTTTATATAAATTGTTTACTTTGCCAAGCAGGTCTTTCGATTGGCTTTTAGTGCCATATTCTGGCTCTGTAATAAATAATAACATTTTTAAACCATGCTTACTACATTTGACTACAATAAATAGTCTAGTATAATATTTTGTTTTGCGAAAATAAGAATATTTTGCAAAGGAATACGTTTACCTAATAAAAGTGTTCACCATTGACTTAGAAACAACAAAATAATAAACTTGACAATGATTTTGGTTTAAATTAGTTTTGGAATGTCTTAAAAGATAAACAAAAAAGCAAGTATGTTTGTAAATTTTATTAATAACAAAATAGGCTCATACTAAATAAAAGGCCTTAAAATGATGTATTACACGACCCCTTGTTCCATCTTAAAATTTTAGGGTGGTAGCCCTGGGATTTAAAGTAGCACCATCTATTTTTTGTAAAAACCTTTCCCTTCAATAAATTTGTTGGCGTGCTTTCGGCAAAATTCACATATAACGTGAGTGGTAAGTTTTAAGATAAACACCCTTTATATATAATATATATATATATATATATATATATATATATATATATATATATATATACATATTAAGTATTAAAATTGGTTTTAATTGAGCGCCCAAAAAATCTGTATACCAAATTTGGTCAAAATCGGAGTTGCACACTTTCTAGACAATTACCAAAAGTTAATTTTTACTAAAATATGCAAAAAAATTGTTTAAGTACTTACCGGTTAGCATCCTTAGGAAAACTAAAGAATTTCGTCTTTGAGTTATAACTTTTTAACAGTTTCGCACTGCAAAAACATGATGAGTCCTAATGGTTTTTTGCACCATTTTACCGAAGTGTAAAAAATAAAATAAACGCAATGTTCAAAACGATCAACTAAAACACAAAAATTATACTAGGCTATGGCGGCTAAACGTACAATAATACCGAAAGTTTCCCCGACTGCACGCCAAAGACATCTTTTCCCGGACAGGGCGGAGCATAAAGCCTGCGCGACGAGATCGGCGCTAACCGTTCCGCCAAGAGAGGTTACAGCTGTAAGTAAGCTGTGGTAGAGGTATGGAAAACCGTCTTATATGGTGGGAACTTAAGAAAGTGTCCAGCGGTATACCGAAAAAATTTTTTTGTACCTGCCAAAATAGCGCTGGCGTACGGAAAACTACAATACCAAGTTAGTGTTGAATACTGAGTAAAGTGTGTCGGTCCTTATTTATTTCTTATATCTTACTCTAATTCCTTTTGGCGCTTCCTTTAAAATTTATCCATGTTGCCGCAGCGCATCCTTACTTTTCGTGCTTTGACGGACACTCTTTTCCTACACATCGATGTTCTCCTTACCTCTACCCTATAGTAACTAAATAAGAGGTCTGTTTGTTATCCAGAAATAGAGTACTCTATTTTATACTTTTTTGTCAATAAACCGTTTGTTATCGTCAGTGTAATTTAGGACTAGGTGTTTGGTATGAATTCTGGTGTAAACTAGTTTTCACTTAATAACGGCAACTCTCGAAGTAGTGAAGTTAGATGCATGTTTACTAGAAGACTTAAAGTTGTTTGTTTATAATTATAACCACAAGGCCATTTTTAATTTCTGAAATAAGTCTAAAACGCGTTTGGTATAAAAATCAAATCGGAACTTATTTACTCTTATTTCCACTTTTTAGTCCCACACTCACCTACTCTGTCCTACTCTAAACTTGATAACAAACAGACGTAAGGAACATCCGATTTGACAGATGCCGCCTAAACAACATGGCCGCTATAAGCTGTTCAAATCTACCCTTCCCAGTAGGAAAACCCTTTTACTTTAGGATTGTAACCTATTAAATAAAAGAACGTTTTAGGGAACGTTAGGCGAAAGTAAAATACCATAAAGAAAGATTTTTAAAAATTTGGTATAAATTTAAATGAATGAAGCCTTTTTGCAAAATAAATTATTATATGTAGTATATTGCATAGATTATTGGAGATCAAGCAAATAATTTAACTTACCTTTGTTTAATTAAGACATGGAGTTTATACAGGCGCAGAGGACGGAACAAAAGGACAATCCTGGAGCATTTTGGATGTCCTAAAAACGCCGCACGCATTGCTTATCGATCAATAATTTTCGGTAAACAAATTCATAAGACGCCGTCGGCCGGCAAACCGATCAACTCAATACGTTTATTCCTGAAATAATTCTTTACTATGAACCTCGACAGCTAAAGTTTTACTTGTGATTATTTGCGACCAAAAAAGTTTTTTTTTTAATAAAATAATAATTATTAATAAATGGATTTACGAACTGGAAGAGAAAATTAAAATTATTAAATGGTATCAGGGAAAAAACCTGTTAGGGGAATTAGGAATTATTTATTAATTTATTTCAACCAGGCCGATCCCACGATTTCCACTATTCAGAGTCATTAAAAACCTTCTGACATTTTTTTTTATTCCAAAAAACACAAACATGATAGTGTCCCAGAAGAAAACAACGAAAGGAAAAAGAAGGAAATTATGGTAGTGGCAAGGTTATTAAAAATCCTACAATTTTCATTAATACAAAGAAAACAGGTTAATTTGAGCAGAAGATCAGTGGGTGAGGCGAGAAAAATGGATACCGATCCTACAAAGTAAGAAAAACCTATGAAATTTTCTCTGATGATCATTTTAGACGAATGCAATTTTGTGAACTGTAATGGAAATGGAAAAAAAAAAATGATTTTTTTTCTTGGGCCGTAAAATCACAAATTTATGGTTTGGAGAATAGGGCTAATAATCTTACAAGAATTGCAATTATAAATTGAAAATTCTTTTAGGATTATTACCCTCAGCATTCTAGCAAAAAATGTCAGAAGGCGTTTTATGACAATCTTGGATTGTTTGGCTCAAAAAGGTGGTTTATTTGAGCATCTTCGATAACTTCAAAGAGTTTTTCTTTTTTATTCTGTGAATGCACATTAATTTATTTTTTTTAAGAATATCTTCTAGTTCCATTATTTATTTGAGAAAATTAAATTTTTTATTAGGAAAACTGTTTGGTTCTTAAGACCATAGCAAACGTTGCGGTCCCGTAAGCAATAATTTTAAATTTATGGCTGATAAGAAATCCGATCGGTGGTTACGCTAGCTAGCTCCTGCTACTTGCCTATAAACACTGCATCCTCTTACTAAAAATAAAAACGTAGTACAGAACTAAACTGGGCAGATAATTTTCAATTTATCACCGCACTCCCCACCAGTCCCAACCAAAAATGAACCACGGAGGAAACGAGACGGAAATTGAAATACAAGCCACAAAATTATTATTGGTATTTTAGAATTGGGACATCCAAAATCGCCCAGGAGCCTCCTATGTTCGCAGGAGGTGCGCTTTACTGTATATACAAGAAACAAAGTAGGCCCCAAAAATGATCCCTGGGAATACCCAAACACCACAACTCATGATTTTTCTTAAGCAGAAAGCCGGAGTTCTCGTCCGATTTGAGATCCGATTATCCGAAAGATTTTGATTGGTCAGAAATTTTAGCGCCATTTTTCATCCGAAAATTTTAAATTTTATCCGACGTCGGATGGAGTTAAATTAATTTTAATTTTTTACGATGTCGGACGTTTCTTTCTGGTCTTTAACCTTACTTTTATTTACCTTGTTGGGGTAATTTGTTATATTGAATATTAAAATAAAAGTTATAATTTAAAAAATCTTTTAACAATTTAAACCTTAACCTCAATTTACCTCATATAACAACCACTTTTCTTCTTCCATTAAATAATATTTTAGTTCCATTAGGTTATTATTTCCCTTTGTTTCATTGCAGTTTCACAGGTTGACCTTAAAAATGCCTTTATTTTTTTTCTTTTGACTGGATATCGGATCCGAAATTCGGATCAAGAGAATAAGTTTTCCGACAAAAAAATTTAAAAATTGAGTGGTTGGTCGGAAATCGGACGCATGAGACCCGGCTGAGCCATTTCCGATGATCCGATCGTCCGAAAGTATTTTGATTGGTCAGAACATTTTGGCGCCATTTTTCATCCGAAAATTTTAACATTTTTATCCGACGTGATGGAGTTAAATTAATTTTAATTTTGTACGATGTCAGACGTTTTTTCCCTTCTTCTAACCTTACTTTATTTACCTTGTGGGGTAATTTAAATTAAATTGAATATTAAAATAAACAGTTATAATTTAAAATCTTTTTTTTTTTTTAACCCCTTAACCTTAATTTACCTCATACTCAACAACCACTTTCTTTCTTCCATTAAACAATATTTTAGTTCCGGGTTATTATTTTGTTTCATTGCAGTTTCACAGGTTGACCTTTAAAATGTTCTTATTTTCTTTTCTTTTGACTGGATATCGGATCCGAAATTGTACAATGAGACATGCAAGTTTTCCGACAAAAATTTAAAAAAAATTCGACGTCAGATGGTCGGAAATCGGACGCATGATACCCGGCTTTAAACTTATACTATTTCCAACTATTAAATATTGCATTCTATTAGTAAGATAATTTTTTAATATTTTTTTTTGCTTTTACGCCAATATTATATAAAATGCCCAAAACAAATTTTATGGTCAACAGTATCAAATGATTTACATAATTCCAAGGATAGTTTTTATATCCATATCTTTTATTTTCGTCAATATTTAATTAAATATCGGAATCGACATTAATAGCTGCAACCTATTTTGATTTATTAAATCCATGTTGACCATTAAAAGTAATAATCTAACTTTCTAAAAAACTTGTTTATTTATCATGCATAATTTTTTTCTAAATTTTTGAAAGAACCAGCAAAACATATTGGTCTGTAACTATGTGTATCGTTTGTTTCCCATTTCTAAAAATGGTTAAAATTTTTTCTACTTTTATCTTTTTTGAAAAAAAATAATTGCTTAAACGTTATATTAAAAGATAATGTAAAATCAGCGCTAATTTAATTACTACTGTTTTAATTATTATTACTGAGATAATAATATCATCAATTCTAGTTGTTTTCTTGAATTAAGTTCCTTTATTTATTTCAATATCGGATTTAAAATTTAATTAAACTATGAAATTTCACTTGATAATTTAAATCCAAAAGGATCATTCATTGCTTCTCATATGGCTTTTTATATTTTTTTGGTTATTTTTTTTGTTAGTAAATTTTAAATTCTTCCAAATTTTTTTTTTATCAGCGCAATTTTTTTAAAATTTTTTAAACCATTATGCATGAAAATTTTTCCAAAAACCCCCCTTTTTAAACCCCCAAACACTTTTTTCTTTTTTTAAAAAAAATTTTGTACCCGCTCTAACACTGTAGAAGTCATAGGCAAGCACAACGGATTTAATCTCATGTTATTGGTAGTTGTAGGTGCAGTAACCATTTCTTTCTCCCTTCATAAATCTCTAAAAAAAAAATCATTTGGGGGTTAAATCTGGCGAACGCCCCAAACCAATTTTTTTTTTAATTACGAGCCTGTCCCGTTTTAATGGCATGGCGCTTCGTCCTGCTGAAACTATTGGGTAGGTAGGTTTAAAGTGGGGGGTTTTTTACGCCCTCCACTGAAAACCCTTCGGTCTTTTTGGGGGTCAATTTTTATATTTCTCCCAATAGGATCGGACTCCTAATATATGAATCCGATATCACATTGGGAGAGTTCTTACAACCCCGCTACCGGACACGAGCAAAATATTTTCTGGTGTCCCTGTCTCCTGGGGGTATGACAGCAAAAACGATTAGATCTGTCATGCCCCTCCCCCCCCCGGGGCTAGTGCCCTTTTTGGGGAGCTACCAGGTCATTGTTACAGGAACCAGATGTTTTTTTTGAGGCCACTTTTCCCCTTTTCCCTATGAAAACGATCCTTCCGCTTTCTGTTTAAAGCCGGGGGAAACCCTTTTTTTCCCCAAAAAAAGGGGGTTCTTTTCCCCCTTCTTTTTTAATTTTCCCCCCTAAGCACCTTTTTTCGGAATGGTTTAAAACCCTTCCCCGAGAAACAGGCGCTGGTGCCCAAAGGGGGCCCCTTTTTGGGAAAAGGATTCACCCTTTGGGGCGGCGCCCCTTTTTTCGGCGTGTACTTTTCCTATGAAAGCGGTTTTGTCCGCTTTCTGTTTGGAAAAAGGGAAATAATATCCACCACTGCAGACCCCCCCCATTACCGAAGTAAAGGGGGAGATACTCTGAGAGGTCCCCCCCGTATCTCAGAGGCCCCGGGGGGAAAAAACCTGTTTAAGGCACAGGATGTCATTCACTCATCAGCACGGTATGCTAACACCGAGTTATTTTGTGTTCATCTTAGCGGGGGACCTGTTCCATACGTTAGAAAAAAGGGTTGGGTAACCACCAACTCAGCGCATTTCCCCAAAAATTCTGGGCTAAACCCCGCGAGGGGAACCCGGGTTTTGGGTTAAAATATTTTGGTTTGGTGTTTGGTTTTTGTAACTGGTAAAAAGCTCCGCTATTATGGAAAAGGGGCCCTAATTTTTTAAAAATAGGAAATTTGGGGACAGGGGGCCCTCTTAAAAATTTTTTAAACTCTAATCATTTTTTGGGGGTTTTTTCGAAAATTGATAATCCCTACAAAGTAAAAAAATAAAACAAATTTTTTTTTGCTTTATTGGTGCCCCCTTTTCCCAGTGTTAGAGCGGGTATAAAAGTCATCTTAAAAAGTGTTTTGAAGCCCAGAGCGTTTTAAAAATTTTTTAAAAGGGGGGGATGGACAAAAAAATTTTAAAAAAATAATTGAAAGTTTTTTTTAAATGTACCATTTTCCCCCAGGGGGGCAAAAATATTTCTTTTATGCAGGGAAAGGGGGTTTATAAAAATATTTAAAAACATTTTGGGGAAACGCATTGTAGGACTTTAAAAAACAAAAAAAATACGGGCATAAATTTTGGGACAAGTTTCTTTAAACTCTTTTAAAAATTTTATAAAAGTATTTTATCTTTTATAAATAGGTGAATAAAAAAATTGGGGTTTAAAACTATTTTTACACAAATCTAGATTTTGTCACATAAAATTAAATATTTTTACCATTCAATTGGAATATAAAAGTTTATTCTGCAACACTTTACATGATAATTTTCCCAGTAACTAACAGTTTTAAAACCCAAAATTTATTTTTTCAATTTCAGTTTTGAGGGCTATTTTTTTTTAGGCAACGGTGAGGAAAAACTTCCATTTTAAATTTCCCATCGGGGCTAAGGGAAAATTTTAAAAACCCCTTTTTTTAGAACGCAAAATAATTCCACATTTCATATAGTAATTTAGGTACTTTTTTAAAAAATGGTTTTTTTACTACCCCCACTGAACCTCGTCATATCAATAAAAAAAAATAAATTTAAAAAAGAATTTACTTTTTTTCCCCCTTTTTCCCATAAAAACCCCTAATTTTCCCCCCCTTCTCGGAAAAACAAAAATTTTATTTCCGGGGGTATTTGGGGAAAGTTTATTTTAAACCCCCCGCCCCCAAAAAAGAAAAAATTTTTTAAACCCCCCCGCGGGGGGGAAAAAAAGTTTTGAAGGCCTTCTGGGGAAAAAAGGGGAACATCGGAACCCAAAGGGCCCTTAACCCAATTTTTTAGGGGGTTAAACTCTTTTTAATTTAAGGTAAATTTTAAAACTTTTAAGGAAAAAATAAATTTTTAATTTTTTTGGGTTTTTGGGTTTTTTAAAAAATTTTTTAAACCCAAAAAACCCAAAGGTTTTTTTTTTTTTAAAAAAAAATTTTTAAAAAGGGGGTTTTTTGGGAAAAAATAAAATCAAAAAATTTTTAATTTTTCAAAACCCCAAAAAATAAATTTTTAAAATTTTCTTTTTTGGGAAAAAATTTTTTAAAAAAAACCTTGAAAAATTTTAAAATTTTTTTTTGCGTTTTTTTTTAAAAAAATTTTTGGGCCAAAAAAATGCTTGGGGCACTGTGTCTACTATACTATTCGGGGAAAAAAAAGTTTAGGGGTTTCTGGTCTAAGATCTCTTTGCCACCACCCACCCTTGCGATCCTTTCTTATCTTTGATCTTCTCACGATTTATATATCCTTATACTAAAAAATACTTTTAAACCCTTTTTAAATTTGGTTTTTTAAAATTTTTTAAATTAGACATTTAAAAGTCAAACCCCCTAAAAACTTTTTTAAACCCTAGATTTGAAAATTTGAAAAAATCTGGAAATAACACAATCAAAATATTCATAGGGCGATCCCTAAAAAAAAAAAGTTCTCCTTTCCTGAAGGGCAGGGGAAAAAATTTTTCTCCTTTGCCGCAAACATCAGTCCCAAAATTTTTAAAGTTTTCTCTTTTTTTCCCCCCCAAGAGGGTTTTTTCTATCTCTAAAAAATAAGTCTCTTTGTCAAAAAACCCCCTTTTTTTTCCCCCCCCTTTAAATTGCCTCTTTTCCCAAGAATTGCTTCTGTTTCTCATAAAATGTCCGAAACCATATTTAAGTTCAAGCAGATTAAATACACCCTTTTTTTTCCTTAATACTAAAAAATCCTCGGGGTTTGGGGTACCACATTGAATCTTTAAAAAAAAAATGCTTGGGAAAATTGCATTTATTTTGGATTTCCTTAAACGGATATTTTGTGGGAGGTTTGAAAACAAACTTAAGTAACCCATCTCAAAAGAAAGGATTTAAAATCCCTTCTTTTTTTTTTTCCTCAGTTTTTTAAAAGGAAAAAAAAAGTATCTATTTAAAAACTTTTAAATTGTTTGAAAAAAAAAAAAAATTTTACAAGAAAAAACCATTCATCACTAAAGATTTACAGGGGATTTTTTTTCTTTTTTTAAACATAATTGGAACAAGTTATTTGACTTCTTTGGCGAATTTCAGATGGTTTTTTTTGACATTTTTTAAAGGGTTTTTTACCATGATGCCCCTTTTACCGGGGTTTAAAAAAGGGTTTAAATCAAATTAAAAAAAAATTTTAATTTTTAAATTTTTTGGGTTTTTTTAAAATTTTAAAAACATGGTTAAAAAAAAAAAATTTTTAAAATTATTATTTAAAAAAAAAAATCTAAATTATAAGTAACAGTTTATTTTTAAACGATGTCGAAAGGATTTAAACCCCGATTTTTTTTTTAAAAATTTTTAAACATGATTACAATCAAGTTTTTTAAAACGTAATAATTTAAGGAAAAAAAAACAAAAAATTATAAGTAACAGTTTTTTTTTCAAATGGGGGCGAAAGAATTTAAGTCCATGTTTAAATTATTTTAAATCCCATTTAAATCACCTAATTTTTTTAAAATTTTAAAAACATGATTAAAATAAAAATTTTAAAAAAAAGGGAATATTTGGGGAAAAAAAAAATTAAAACAACATTTTTTTTTTAACCCCTTTGAAAGGCCCCCAAATCAGATATTTAAATTTTTTTTTTTTTTAATTAAAAATCAATTTTTTTGGGGAAAGTAATATTTAAGGCAAAAAAAACAAAATTTTAAGGTACTTAACAGTTTTTTTTAAAAAAAAGTGTAACATTAACAACAAACTTCTTTTTTCTTAATTTTTAATAGCTACCAGAGTAAACAAAAAAATTTATATGAAAACTAGATGAAAAGCCTTCCGCCAGGCGAGAGACAATATTAAGACCCGTCCCCCTAAGACGCCTTCCTTAAAATAACGGAAAAAAAACCCCCTTTTTTCTTTTTTTTCCCCGGGGGGGGAAATTAAAAAAAAGGGGTTGTTGGTTCTAGCCACTACTAAAAACTACCACTGTCCCAAAATTTTCCCCCGTTTTAGCTAAGCCATCATAATCACGGGGACAGACAAATAAATATATGTATATATACCTACCTACATATAAATATATCCACATTGGGAAAATACCGATACCATATTAAAAAAAAAGGTAGAATTTAAAAAATAAAATTTTTTTTTTTAAAAGGGAAAAAGACTAAAAAAAAAAATATTTGAATTATTATATTTAACTTATTGTGGTATTTGAACACTAAAACTCATTTACTGGCTTTTTGGTTCCTAGTCGATTTCTGAGATTGAAGTGGAAAATTTTGAAAATATTTTTTTAACTAATGTCTAAAAACAGCTGAAAAAATAATTTCTATATAATTGTTACTAAAATTTTATAGAAGTGTATCACATTTTTTCCCCCTTTATGGCGAGTAAAACCTTTTCAAAATACATTGGAGATTTAAAAAAAAATAAAGGAAATTTTTTCTTTAAAAGCCTTTTTTTTTCCAACTTCATCTGTTTTTTTTTATTTTTTTTTATTTTACAAGACAGCCCCCCCCACTGAAATTAAATTTGATTGTCTTAATTGTACGTAAAACGTTACCTGTAGTTTGTGGCAGGGGTATATCTTAATTGAGGCCAAGATAGGAAAAACTTATTTCCTGTTTATGTATGGCAAAAAATTTTTGGCCCCCCCAAAATTAAAATAAATTTTTAAATTTTTTTTTAACCTGGGAGCATTGCGGGGCAAACGGAAAAGTTTTCTGTTTTTTACTTTGGTGATTTTACGAAAAATAATTTTGGGGGGGGTAAAAAACCCCCCTTTTTTAAACCAGAACTAACCATGACCGATCAGAACCCCGAGGGGGTTTTTTAATTTTTTAAAAATTTTTCCCCACGTAGAAGTTATTAACAAAATTTTAATAATTGTCAATATGGTATTTATCCCTCTTTTAAAAATAATTGGGAAAATAAAAACGCTTTAACTCAAGGGGTATAAACAACAAAAGGGGGGCTCGATTTTTTCCATTTGTCCCGATATGGTTATGTTTGGGGTCACCGTTTGCCCATTTTGCCCAGAAGGCAGATTTATTTTATTAATTTTTGTTAAATATTCAACTTTTAAAAACTATTTTGGGAAAAAACTTTTTTTTTAGAACTTAATTTTTAAAATTTTAAAAATTTTAAAAATTTATATTACTTGTAAACAAAACAAACAGGCAAACAGTTCTCACAAATACCGAATTGACATTTAAATTGGTTTATATGGGGTTAAATGGGTCGGCACTCCCCCTTTTGGATTCCCTTGGGTTTAATAACAGATCTAAGCCCGACCGACCAGAAGGAGGGTTTTTAATTTTTAAATTTTTCTCTACGTAGGTTATTTTAAAAAAAATAATTTTTATATGGTATTTATCGTGTCTTAAAAAATTGGGGGAAAATAAAAAACCCTTTTTAAAAAAAATAGATCTTTAAACATGACCGACCAGAAGTGAGGGTTTTTTTAAAAAAGTCTAAATTATCTCTAGTAAAATTATTAAAAAAATTTTAATAATTTTCAATATGATATTTATTTCGTCTGACATATAATTGGGGAAAAAAAAACCCCAACCATGACCAGCGGGGCTATTTAATTTGCCCAAATTATCCCCCTTTCCCCCAAAAAGTTAACAAAATTTTAATTTTTCAAATGGTATTACGGTCCCAATAATTCCATCCTGTTTGGGTCAAACCAGGTAATCATTTATGAACTGAAAATTTTATTTAGGTTTATTTTATGTTTTTGGGGGGCCCAAATTTAAAAAAAACCCCGGGGGCATTCGGGGTTCGTCTTTGTTTAAACGGGGTTGTTTGTCGAAAAAAAACCCTCGGTTTAAAGGTAAATGTAACTAAATATTTTTTTTTGGGTTTTGGAAATAACATTGATTTTTTACAAAAAATTTTAAAAAGAAGAAAAAAAAAAAACCCCAAATTTAAAAATTTTT
>JAHBCN010007213.1:0-44630 GCA_019359885.1 Listronotus oregonensis | reverse complement strand
CCAAAAACAGTAAGTACGATCAATTAACTGTAGTAAATAATAACTGTCAATTGTCTGGAATTAGTTAGACAGTTTTGAAAATGCAAGGCGTGATTATGACGAAACGACTATAAACATTCTGCAGGAATACAAAATAAAAATGGATATACTTCCAAGTATAAGGCAATTCTTATATGTATCACTTACACCTAAACTCTTAATCACATAAAAACTTTTTAACCTGTCTTCAAAAGAAACATTTTGCAATTAGTTTTTATTTACAAAAGAGTGATATCCACATGATAAGTCACGTAACTCTTTTTTTGCTGTCAAATAAAACATTTTTTTAATCTTAAAATATTAATTGTAACTGGTCTTGTACTAATTTAAGTTGCTGTTAACTTTTTTCAGCTATCTCAGATTTAACCAAATCGGTATTTAATATTTTTTTATAGTGTATAATATTTTCGAATACATTTTTTAAATAAAAAGCCGTTAATTTAATTTGTCACTTATGTTAATAAACGTGGTGTTTTCATATAAATATAAAAAAATAATGAAGCTACAGTGTAGCAAAAAATGTTTGCATAATTTATGTATAAAGTGTTAAATTAGTAAAAGTCAACAGTAATTGTTTTTTTTTCCTAAATTAGTGATTAAAGGAATCATCAATCGAGTTAGTAAATTATTTATTGTTCATACTTGTTACGTCTGTATATGAGGGGTTTTTAAACATACATTTGTTGTTTAAAAGATTTTTTAAATATAGAAAAGTAGGTTCTGCTTGGTTTTGTGCCAGTTTTCAGAAACAATTTCCTTTTTTACTTGCCTAAAAATATTTTTTTATTTAAAATTTAGTAAAAAAATGTATATTAAAGACTCAATCATCCAGTAATAATAAATTTATTTTTATGTTTTTATGGTTTTTATGCCTAGAAATTGTAATATTAAGTGCTATTATGTTTTTTATTATTAAATTTTCTTCTTTCTTGCTTTGTTTTTATTTGTTTTATAATTTGTTGGATTTTAATTTATACGCATATATTATATTAGTTTATTATTCCTATTCTTCCTTTTTATAGATTTTTTTTACTTAATATAAAAAGCCAAAAAAAAAAGTAAATGATTTTGTAAATTTTTTTACTTATACAAAAACAATCAATATTTAAATAAAGAAATGGTGTGCCGTATTTTAAAAAATTAGTATGCCAATATTGTTACGAAAGAAGATAAAGATAAAATTGTATTTTTTACATAAACAAAAAAATTTATTTTTTTTTTCAAAAAGGTGTAACATATTTTAACAAAATTACGCAATTTTTTTTACAAAAAATGATGTATCATATTTTAAAAAATTATGCAATTTGCGAAAGATATGCGGACGAACGTTTTATACATTAGTGTAATTTTGTACACCTTTTACTAAGGCAAGTTTACCAAAATTAATTTTCTTTAGCCTAAAATGAATCTTACAGCTCTAAATTATTCTTTTGTACCCTACGTTCGACTTTGGCCTGATATGTATATAAAAAACTCCTTTTTACCAAGTATTTAATTAGATCTATCTGTATAATAAAAAAGATATTTTTAAAAATCTTAAAGCCCTAAATACTTATTTGTTTTTTTATTTTAAATACATTAAGTTACTAAAAGTAAATAGACATAAAAAAGAAAATTGTTTACATTAGTACAAAATCTAATTAATTTTTGATATAAACTGTTAGGTGATTTTGATATATTTTCTTTTATTATTCTTTAGAAGGTTCTAAGGCTTACAACATTTTCCATATCCAAACAGGTACCATATATATAATAAGTATTTTCTCCTTACTTTTTTACTACTTTCCCGATAATTTCGCAGTATAAATCCCTTAGTAACCCAATTTTTATTTTTTATTTTTATTTTTTTATTTTAAATGTTTTTAATATGCATCTGAGGTAAGAATTTCAGTTAAATATTATTTATGTAGTTTTATTTATTTTTTATCGAAAGTATTTCTTGTTTTTGATAAAACGCTAAGAAAGTAATAATATTATATTTTTTTTAGAATTGTGGGTCGTAACAAAACCTCATCATTATCATTTTCCTAACAATTTACTATTTTAAACAATTCTGTTAGGCTAACATTTTGTTTAATTACAAACAAAATTTTAATTTGTTTTTAACAAAAAATGGTGTATTATGTTTTAAGAGTTCTATAATCATCTTATATCCTAAAGGGCGACTGTTTAAAACTAAAACAAAGTCAGTTTTAACAAAATAATTCTTGTTCTAATTTTCCACTTTACCCACACACCTTTAAAAGTTC
Source organism: Listronotus oregonensis (assembly GCA_019359885.1). Taxonomy (NCBI): domain Eukaryota; kingdom Metazoa; phylum Arthropoda; class Insecta; order Coleoptera; family Curculionidae; genus Listronotus; species Listronotus oregonensis. The sequence continues at coordinate 42,342 of JAHBCN010007213.1, read as the reverse complement.
TAAATTAATATTTTATGTTTCAAGTGGACTGAGGATTTAATAAAATGCTACCATGTCGAAATTTAATTTAATTTGACGTGATATTTTTATATTTGTTTAATAAAATAACTTTCCCTAAAAAACTATAAACAAAAAAAATCCTATTTATTTAAAAGGCCCCTAGAATAGATGACTAAAGCAAAAATACTTGATTGTAAATTAAGTTATTAGAACTAAAAAAACAAATACGAGTATATTGTAAAATAAAACAGCCCGGTCTTTCTTCACTACCTTTAATAAATGGTATACCTATTTCAGAAATAACGTCTCAAAGCATTATATTATGTATTTTTTAGGTAATGCTTGTAATCGGTGTGTCTGAAGGATACAGAAGCAATGATTTTTTTTAAAAGTAGGAATATAACAATAAACTTTAGAAAAAAGTGTTTAATAAAATTTCAGAGACAAAGACTTGCACAGGTAAATTATTTTTGATAGTAAATACAAGTTATAGTAGAGGCAATGAAGCACTTAAAAGGCCAAAAGTTCGACTTTTTGAAAAAAATAAAATGCGGGATTTCCAAAATTTTAATCTATAACGACCTCGAAAACCCACGAGAACCCGATTTGGGCCGGTTCTCCCTCATATTTAAAAATCTTTCAAAATCTTCTAAAAAAATGATTTTTTAATCATTTTTGGCTGTAGCAAAGCAATTTGAGGTTTGAAAGTCACAAAGGGGTACATTTTTACAAAAAATTTGAAGCATTTCAAAACGCTTTTCCCATCCGTCTTAGGCAAAATTCGAGTTGAGTACTGACTATTACGGGAGTATTGTCCAAAAATCCCATTTTAGGAAGTTGAAATGAAGATCTTATTTAATATCTTTTGGAAAAAAAAAAAAAAAGCCTAATTAATTTCACATTTCCAAAAAAATTTTCACCTTCTGAAACCGCCGATAGAATGGTTTGTATACATGATTTCGACAAACCCGCTATATTACTTGCTAAAGTTAAGGGAGATACATTTAGGGGCAATTCAAATATACTTTAAATTTAATCTTTTTCAAATTTTTAAAAACAAATTTTTTACTTTGTTGGCGTCTCATACCAGTTCTAGTTCCAAAGTTCTTTTTGAACAAAAATGAAAAAAAAGGAAAAAAAATTTAGAAATTTCTTTTTAAATATTTTATTGTAATTTAAAGTGTTTTTTTTTTAATTTAATTTTTTTTTTATTAAAAAAGTTGAAATAAGACAAAAATTTTTTTTTCTTAATGTACTGTCCTCTTAAATTTAAAATTTTTATGCACTTTCCAGCCAGCCAAGTGAAAGTTAAAAAATAACATTATCCAGCTTTTTGTCAAAATCAGAAATGATTGAAATTTTTGGACTAGTATATTTATTATTTTAATAATAATAATATCCAAATATGACCAAAAATAAGGGGAAGGTAAAAATTACATTAACCTAAAGAAATAAAATTACCAAAAATAGTTAAAAATAACATTTCAAAATTTCCCATCGTTACAAAAATATGAGGTCTTAATAAAATGTTTTTCGTTTTTCTTTAATACGGTAAGTTTTATCGAAAATTATTTTTAACAAAAATTGTAGGTCAAAAAAATATCTATAAAAAAGGTTTTAATATTTTTTTCCAAAAAAGCCACCGTTCCTGAGATAAAAGATTCAAAATTTTAAGCGCATTGTATGCACACTTTTCCCACGCCCCCTTTTAGGTACGATTAGTTTTTTTATAAGTGGTTTTCCCAATAGGTCTTTCCCGATCGATGGATCGTTTTTGGAAAACATTGCTTAATTGCAATGTTCCATAGGTTGGAATTGAGGGAAAAAATGTATTCGCCCGATTCAAATTTCAATTATTTTTTTCTTTATTTTTTCTTTTTCTTTCTTTGATCTTCTTTACCCGGGGGTGTAAGTGAATTGGGGTCAATAGCGATGTATCGAGTCTGTTCGTCAGTATTAAACGAACCTTTTCCGTTGATGATTCAAATTAGAAACGACCGGACCTGACAACTGTGATACCAAAGAAAAAACAGTCCAACTTTTTGAAACTGATTTAGCATCGCCCCTTTTTCCATTTGGGAAAAAATTGTTTTGGCAGTTTTTCCGACGAAGGTGGAAGTATTGATTATTTGAATTAGTTCAAGTATTACGACCAACTTCCCCCCAATCTTTTTGATCTAGGTTACACTACGAAAAAAAGGGCGGGTTTCATTTACTGATATTCTCATATAAGTAATTTAAACAATCACAAAGAAAAAATACTTATATTGAGCTTAATGATGTATATACTGCGTATTAAGATAAGATGTTAAGAACTTTTTTAAAACACATATCTTAGAATTAGTTTAGGAAAAATATTTTTGATATTATTATGATCAATTTTTTTGTTTAGATATAAAATAAATAAAACTAATTTTTCCAAAAAAAATTGTATTAAAAAAGAAAAATTCTTTTTAAAAATAATAAAAAATTTTAACAATTATTTTTTGATTTTTTCTAATTATTTCTTACCTTTTGTATATATACTTTTGATTAAATTTTTTAAAATATTTTCTTTGCTAAAAATTTAATTCCAGTTTATTTTTATTACAAATACATAAGCATTTGGGTTTTTAATTTTTAATTAATATCTTTAATGTATGTTCGATGTTCTATTATGCATTTGGCTAATGATCTAAAAGTTTCACCTACATAAAATTTATTATATTTACAAGGATTTTACAAATAACATTCTTTGGGCTTTTGTTTAATTTTTGAAGGTTTTTTTTGTCACTTAAGATCTAATAATGCTTTCTTTATTAATACCCATTTGTTGAATTTTACCTTCCAAAAATTAAAAAAAAACCAAAAAATTTATTATCTAGGGAAATTTAAAAATTATTAAAACTGATGTATCTATATTTTATTTAGAACAAATATTTTTAAATTTTAAAAAAGACCAAAAAATTCATTTATCTCGGGGCCAGGATAAACGGTCCCATTGTAAAAAAGAGTTTTGGGGCCCCAAAAAAGGGCTTTTTTAATTCAAAATCGACCCCAATATACGGAGAAAATTCCAAAAAATGTCATTAAAATAAATTAGCTAAAAACAATTAAAAAAATAAATTGAAAATATAAACGTTCTTTATTTTTATCGTTTTGTTTCATATTTACCCGTTACCATAAGTGCGTATTTCAATTTATAAACCTTATATTAATAACACCTCAGACATATTAATTTTTTTTTGGGAAATACGGGGTTTTGTTAGGGTTAGCAGATGTGTAATTTTTATTTTAGTCAGATTTTACAATGATTAATTTTATACGTAGGAGCAATATTCTTTTTTTAAAATTTTTCTTTTTTTTTTTTTTTGTTTTTTTTTTTTATTTAGCAAGGGGGTTTTTTTCCTTATGCCAAGATTTAATGTTGAATGGGCGATAAAATTTTTCGAACCGAAAAACGCCAGGGAAAGGATGGCATTTTATTAGAATGCCCCCGAAAGGACCAGAGTTTTATAAAATGTGTCCCCTTTTAAGAGACACCCCCCTTGGGCTTAACCAAAACCCGGGGACTAATCAGAGTAGCATTCATCCCCCAAAATTAAAACCGGACAGGGTGGGGGGAAAAACTTTAAACCCTAATTCTGATGTCGATGCACTGGGCCCCAAAGTTGCTGGATAAATCAGGGAAAAAGCACCCGAAAACCTCAATAAGAAATAAACATACACCCGGTAAAATCCAAAAAAAAGCTTACAGAGCTTGTAAAAAGGTGAATATTTCAAATAAAGGGGGGAGTAATGGTGCCTTCCTAGATATAGGGGCGTTTGACAAACTCCCCTTTCATCTACCAAACGCGTTGGGGGGCAGAGGGGTGACGCAGCAGGTGGATAGACTGCATGCTTAAAAACAGATCATTATATACTTCAATTTTAAAGAGTCTTTAGCTCGGGTTGAGCGGGGTGTCCGCAAGGGGGAGTTCTTCCCTCTATGGAACCTTGTCATGACGACCACAAATTCCTTTAACTTTAAGGGCACCAAACATTGGGAAGCAGACGATTTCGTCATTATGGCCCAAGGAAAACTGTAAGGATAAAAAGGCCTAAATTAAGATGGACGAAAAAGGAGGGACTAAACATAAACCCCTAAATCGACCATAGTTGCCTTCACTAAAAGGAGAAATCATGAGGGCTTAGGACTCCTGACCCTACAAGGTGAACAATCAAGATTGTGGCAGAGGTAAAATATTTGGGTGTCATCCTAGACTCTAAACTTACCTGAAACCAACATCTTCAGAAAATAAGAAAGAAAGTGAAGATGACTCTTATGTTAATTAGACGTGCTCATGGGAAAACATGGGGCATTAAACCAAATATGGTTTATTGGTTATACACCATGGTAGTAAGGCCTATAATAATATACGCATCACTGGTATGGTGAACAAAAATGCGACAAAGAAGTGCTTTTACAGAACTGGCCAAGGTACCCAGACTTGCTTGCTTAGCTATGAGAGGAGCAATTAAAACAACCCCAACAGCAGCCATCGAGTGTCTCTAGACCTTCCACCACTTAACCTCATAGTGATGTAAGAGGCAAGAATGAGCTACTCGCCTGTAATAGAACCAACTAAGGTTTACGCTAGTTTGGGACACAACAACATAAAAAGTCAGGTTGGCGGCAAACATCCTGGACGAGAGAACAGGATCAGCAGATGATTTCCAATACTCATTCAACAAAACTTCGAGGTAAAAATTCCCGATCGAAGTCGCAGCCACGCAATCTCCCTCGGCACGGTTGGAGACATCATCTGGTATACGGATGGTTCCAAACCGAGCAGGGAACTAAAGCGGGCGTGTATAGTGAAATGAGTAATTCACAATTCTCCATTCCACTCGGAACACACACTTCTGCATTTCAACGATATATATGCTTTACTGCACTGTGCAAAAGAAAATAACAGAAGGGCTTATAAAAACAAACGGATCTGCACAATAACAGACAGCCACGCGTCACCGGAGGCACTAGCAAAACCCCAGGTAACGTCCAAGCTGACATGGGAATGCCAAAAAGAACTGGGAGTCCTGGGAGAATGCAACAAAGTAACTCTCTTGTAGGTACCAGAACATTCGGGAGTAGAAGGCAACGAAAAAGCGGATAAGCTAGTAAGACAGGGATTATCCACACCATACTTTGACCCTTGGAGTAACCAAAACCACAGCAGGAGGACAAACCAGGGAATGGATCCGAAACAGACATAAGGAATACTGGGGAAACCTTGGTAGAATAAGACATGAAAAGAGCTTCATAAGGGGCTCATCCAAAAAAAAAAACAAAGAACTACTTAGACAAAATACAAAACTAACCATAACAGTAGGGTTGCTAACAGGGCACGATAACCTAAGAGGACACCTACACAAGATAGATTCATACAATGGGGACCCAAGTTGCAGAATGTACGACAAGGGGGAAGAAACAGCCTACCATATTCGGTGCGAATGTGAAGCTTTGAATCACAAAAGACAGGCATTATTTGGGCAACCGGAAATGAGCCCACAGGAATATATCAACCCACCAGTCTCGGGATTATACAGACTTGTAGAAGAAACAAGACTAATGGGAGGATTGGTATAAAAGATAATGGGAGATTAGGCACAAACAGACCAAGAAGCTGCGCTGCCTCCGGTAGTGAATCAAGACGACTCCCAGGGAAGAAGAAGAAGGAGAAGATTCCAATGTTAAAACTTTTAACAAATTTATGCCTTTTTGTTTAAAAATTCAGTCGTCATACATTACCTCTACGACATCAGGTCAGATGGGCCGCAGTCAATCTCAGGTGATACAGATTTTTATTATATTGCTAATAACACAGGTCGGCAAAATCTTTTTTTTAACTTCCTAAAATATTGTTGGCTAAATTATATGTTTTTAAGGTCACGATGAAGTTTTTTACAAAATAAAAAAAAATTACAATAAATTTAATATCCTTACCTTCTTACATCTCAATAAAAAATTGTTTCTTATTATATATAATTTTAGGTTAACTCTTTTTCTTGCAATAACTTTTTTTTCTCTTTTATTGTTTTCCAAACTCCTTTCCTATTTCCTTTGTTGGTTTTTTGATTGATTATCCAACAATCGGCTAACCTATTTGCTTCCCATTTTCCTTGGTAACTTCCCTTAAAATCACGGACGTTCTGGTGAAATAGTTCACCCTACTCTTCACTATAGACTTCTAGGTCTTTAGGAAAATAGTTTATTTAGTTTATGGAATTTTTTCGTATTTTTTTTTATTTAATCAAAGTAAAAATCTACATAAAAATCCTATGCGTTTTTTTACTTGTAGATTTAATTTAGTGACAAAAAATAAATTTACTTACCTACACTGGTTCTACCAATGAAAGATAGGCAGTTAAAATTTAAGGGGTAAGTATGAGGATTTGAGAAACTCTAAAGAATGTCTACCAAATAAATGTTTAAAAACTGTATCAGGCAGCAGTGTTACATTTTCAGTATTAATTTAAAAACGCGTAAACTTTATGGTCGGTAATTTCCGACAACTTATTCCTAAGAAAGGATGCAATAGTCTGTGTTTAAATAATAGACATAGGTATATATTTTATTTGTTATTATCCAAATAGTACACAAATAATTCCGAATATATCAAAATCGAATAATCCAAATATTATGAAAGTAAAAAATTTACTCCCCCCTAAACTCTTTATTTTTTATCATGCGAAATAAATAAAATTTAGGTTGGTTGGGTTTCTGTAGTTTCTCCTTATTAAAATTTTATTATCAATTTAGTCAAAAAGAATGATTTTTTTAAAATCTAACACCCTGTATATTATTAATATTATGGTTATTCATTAAAAAATCTCTTAAATTTTTAACAAATTTCCCATTTAATTTGTACATTACTAGTTTTGCAAATATGACCATCCAAATCTGAAAAATAATTCTTGAATTTCCATTATATCTACAGCAGTAAGATTAGTACTTATAACTACTGCTGTAAAAATATACCTAATAAAATGAAAAATTATTCTTCAGATTTGAATAGCCATATTTCCGAAACTATTAAAGACAGTTTTATAAAATCTTGTGTTCTTTCAAAGTCCTTGAAAGATCTTTCAACTTTTAATATAATATACGAAGTGTTCTATTATAAAAATCATACCTTTTGTCGTACCTCGTATATCTTAAAAGTTAATAAATATCTGATAACAGATTCAGAAAGCACAAAATTAACTCAAGATACTAATAGTTATTTTTTTTTAAGCGATAAAAAATAAAAAAGTTAAGAAGAGGTGTAAATTTATAGTTTAACACCCTTACATAAAAAAGTATATAATATTAATTTTTTTAGACTTCTTAAAAGTGGTTTTTATGCTAAAGGAACTTAACTCATTAATATTGTAATCCCTTTTAACATATTTCACCCTCGAAAGCAATATTTTTCTTCATTACCATCATACATTTTTCTACTCCCCAGTGCTTAAGCCCTGTAATTAGAAATAAGAAAAAGAAATTTATTGCGAAGAATAAAAACTCCCCGATGTAATCTAATATGAAGTAACACAATATTCTTTTGGGTAAAATTTAATTCGTCTTTAAAGTTTCACTTAAAAAAAACATTGAAGGGATATTTTTTAAAACGTAAATAATTATTTAAAGGATGTCGTTAACCTTATTTTTTTCGCTTTATTCAACATTAAGCTAAAGTCTCATAACAACAAATTAAAACTAAAATATATGAAAAGAATACGATGAATTAACCACAGGAAAAAGTGACCGCTAAAATCGCTTAAAAACTGCCTGTTTTTTCACATTTCACAGAGAGGTAAGAAAAAGACATACAAGTATGTATTTTATACAAAATTACTTGTCGCAGGAAATTAAAATGAGCATTACTTTTCGTTTTTTGTCACAAAAAATTAGAATAAGTATTGCTTTTCGTTTTTTGCAAATTTTCAAAAATCACCCCTATTTATGGGTTGAAAAGTCGCCAAATCTGAAGAATTGCGAAAATAGTGTTTCAAATGAACCTTGAAAAAATGAAATAAAACATTTCCATTCCTGAGAAGGTTTTAAACCAACCCCCTTAAAATTTATAAAAACATATGCAACTTTAAAAATTGCAAAAAAAATATCAGATTTTTCGGGACATGTCTAATAAGAAATAAATGTACATGATAATTAACCATCCTTTTCTAAGGATAAAACAACCCTTATCAATAGTAATAATTGAATGACATGCTAGCTTTATTAAATAAAGTCTCTGTTTTGTTTTTTTTTTAATCCAAGTATATAAAGCAGGTGTATCTAGATTTTTATAGTTAACTTTTAATCAAAACCATCCCTGCTAGGGGGTATATTTCTTCCTTAAAATGTAGAAAATCATATTCAACCTAATATTAAAAAAAATATATTTAGATGTTTTAGGATATCTCAAATATAATATTAATTAACATAAAACCGCCGTTCAGAGTAGGTTTTGATAATAAACCATCCCTAAAATTAATGGTAAGCCAGCCTTAAAATGACAAAAAAAGTTTTTTTTGTCATTTTAAGGGTGGCTTTTGATCAAAACTCACTTTGAAAGTTGTTTTATTTTCATATTATATTTGAGATATTCTAAAACATTTAAATATTATTTTACAATTTTTAAAGTTGTATATGATTTTATACATTTTAAGGGATGAATTTCCCCCCTTGCAGAGGTAGCTTTGATCAGAAATAAACTTAAAAAATCTAAGAAGGCCTGTTTTATACAATTGGGATAAAAATTATGAAGCCAGGGCCCTTTTTCTATAAGCCAACATTTTATTTAATTTTCCTTATAATAAGGCCGTTTTAACTCCTAATTTTAGTGGTGGTTTATTATCAAAACTCACTCTGAACGGTGGTTTTGTGTTAATATCATATTTGAGATTTCCTAAAATATCTAAATATTTTTTATTTAATTTTAAGAGTACATTCGCGCCGCGAAAATTTGATCCACTTTGGGGTTCGGGGCATAATGTTTTTCTCAAAAACGGTATAAGTTATCGATAATTTTCAAAACCTATATGTAAGCCAACACTTAAATCTAGGTTTCTGTAATGGTTTTTTTTAAATTTGGATTAGTTTTTGTTATACTTTTGAGTAAAAGTCACCCTAAAATCGGTTATGTTTAGATACTATTTTTTCTTAACTCGACTTCTATTTCAAAAATCCGTTACAGCAGAGGCATAGATTATTTTCTTACCATTAAGACGATGTATAATTTATGTCATTTAAGTAAAAAATAGTTACTGACAAACGTTATCTCCTGTAGGCTTGCAATCGGAAACAACATCGCATCGATACACCGAATTTGGAAGAACCTAAATAAAATATAACATTTTTAATGCGGCTATACGAAAATTGTCGTAGTGGGAGTTTGTTAGTCTCCGCCTACCGTCTCCGCGTCCTTTTGCCTGACCCCTAAAGTGTAGCGTAAATGCACTCTTAAGTTGTATATGATTTTCTACATTTAAGGAGATGAATATCCTCCTTGCAGGAGTGGTTATGGTTAGAAAATCTAGGTACACCAGCTTTATATAATTGGATCAAAAATAATGAAGCTGAAACTTTTTTTTTGAAAACGCTAGCATTTCATTCAATTTTTCCAATTGATTAGGATGGTTAATTATCATATACATTTATTTCTTATTAGACATGTCCTAAAAAAATCAGATTTTTTTTTGCAATTTTAAAAGTTGCATATGATTTGATATATTTTAGGGGTTGATTGCACCCCCACATAGTCCATGGAATTGATTTTCAACCTTATAGAAAAGGAGATGTACTATTTTTATTTTTCAGGTCCATTCGTAACAAAAATCGCAGTGAGAATCACTTTTAATACCACTGCTATTTTTACAATCCTTTAAATTTGGCGACTTTCCAACCCCTAAATAGAGGTGATGTTTGAAAATGCGAATGCAAAAAACGAAAAGCAATACTCATCCTATTTTTTTGTGACGAGTAATTTGGTTTAAAATACATACTTCTATGTCTTTTTATCACCTCTCTGTGAATTGTGAAAAAACAGGCAGTTTTCGAGATAAAAGCAATTTACTTTTATTTGTTTCACGTAACGTAAAGAAGTTCCGAGTCCCCTATCGAATCTCATCGAATCTCAGATTATTGTCTTTGAAATTTGACCAGGTCTGACATAATGCGCTTCTTAGAAAAACTTTCTTTCTAAGACCTTCCACCAAAACTTTATCTTTGGCTCTTCAGTTTTTTTTTTTATAAACATAGCTCTGTTATAGATAGGAGATGGCCAATCTTGTAGCTTTCATCAAATAATGCTGAGGTTCTCCAAGGCCTAATATTGGTATTAACCATATATTTTTTTCATACGATTGATCGTTTCTCTTTTTTGATTGTCCCATTTAAAGTTCTAATAATAATATTTCTTTCCTAATCCAGTCCCTAAACCTGATTTAAAAAAAAAACGCAAAGTAATAATTTCACATATATTGTATTGGGGAAAACCAAAAAACTTTCCAATTTATTTCCACTTTTTTTTTTTTTTTTTTTTTTTTTTTTTTTTTTTAAAAAATATATATATGTTTTTTTTATTTTATATATATATATATATATATATATATATATATATATATATATATATATATATATATATATATATATATATATATATATATATATATATATATATATATATATAAAATATATATAAAAAAATATATATGTTTTTTTTATATATATATATATATATATATATATATATATATATATATATATATATATATATATATATATATATATATATATATATACGGGTGTTTCAAATTGACTCTCACCATTGGGATCTCGGAAACTATAGAGATAAGAGATGGCTAAATTGGGGCAAGTTGGGCATTTATGTGACCAACAATATAACGTTTAGGGAAAATTTGAAATTCCGAGTAATTCCGGAGATATCCGGAAAACGAAATTTTGGAAAATCGTTTTATTTTTTTCCCGGTTCTTTTTCAACGAATTCCAAAATAAATAATACATTTGCATTGTCACTTATTCCGCTCTATCGAATGGTGTTCATAGGGTTTTTCAACTCGACGTTTTGTTTTCCGTAACCATCATCAACTTTTTTCTTATGGACGCCATTGGAATTCCCAAATTTGAATGGCCCTTTTTTTCACATTTTCAACGGAAAAAACCCTTGTTTCCCGGAAAACTGAAAAAAAAAATATTTTTTCAACGGGGCTTTGATTTTTAAAACGGACGTGTAAATGACATTCTGGTTTACTGTCAGTTGTGGTGTCGGTAAAAATGGAATTTACCAATGAAGAAAACGAGATATGGTAAAACTTATTACAAGAATGATAGGAACAGTGAAACATCGGAAGTGTATCTTAACTCGTATCCTGGGGACGACAACCCCCATCGAACTTTATTCAAATTATTGATAGAAACTTCGCTGAGTATGGTTCGTTGGAGCCTCTAGACAACAAAATGACAACGGTTTAAATAACAGAAAATTACTAAAAAAAATAGAACTAAAAAATTATAACAAATGTTCAAAATGCTGCCGTCATTTTCTAAACAAATCGCACTCTTTCTGTATGTTATTAACTGCGCGATTTATTTCTTCCCTTCTTAATCTTCCAAACTCCCTAACGATGTTGAGTTGAAGTTCCTCGATATTTTGGTATTCCCTTGCCCATAAATTCGGTTTCAACGTACCCCATAAAAATGTATCGAGGGGGCATTGAGATCTGAACCCAGCTGGCCATCTTAAGGCCCATTATTCCCCAATCCATGTCACCAAACCTTTCGGAAAGATAATCAGATACTTGTCTTGTGTTGTGAGGTGGGGCACCATCGTTGAAACCAAATACTGTTGTAGTTTGCTAATGGTAAAGTCCAAATAGTCTTCAAAAGTTGACGTCAAAAACTGATAATACATTTCAGCGTTCAAATTTCCGTTGAAAACATGAGGTCCCAAAATTCTATTTTTATAAATGCCTGCCCAGACATTAAGACTGAATCGCACTTTGGGTCGTAATTCTCGAAACTGCCGGGATTGTTTATGCTCCAAATGTGTTCATTGTTTTGATTAAATATTCCACAAGTAAAGTGCTCTATCTGTCCAAATAACATTTTCTAGAAAAGCTGAAAAATCGGTCGCCTTTGTAGCCAATCACAAAATTGTAATCGCCTTTCAGAATCACCAGGGTGCAGTCGGATATGTGGATTTTGTAGCATTTGAAACCACTTTTCCTGATCTCTCTCCAAACAGACGTGTGCGAAGAAACATCCAAATCAGTGTGTATCTGGCGTGTGGATTTACCTGATTCGTATTTATCTACAAAATATGTATTAGTTTTTCATAAGCGGTTTAATATTTTTTTTACAGTTGATCGCAAAGTCCAATTCCTAAATTCGAACTAAGTTATAAAGTCGATGCATGCCCGGTATGTATTTGAAAATTGCCGCGTTCGTCAACATTTTTTCCGAATAGATAATCGATTAGGTACTTTGCGTCCTAAAACGAATGTTAACATTAATTATACCTCATTTACGATGTTTTCTTTACTTTCCTCATCCATTCTGTACCCATATTTTTGTCTGGGCTTTTCAAACGAACCATACTCAGCGAGGTTTCTATCCAAAAATTTGAATAAAGTTCGATGAGGTTGCCGTCTCTCGGGATACGAGTTAAGATACACTTCCGATGTTTTCACACTGTTCCTGTCATTCTTGTAATAAAGTTTTACCATATCTCGTTTTTCTTTATTGGTGAATTCCATTTTTAACGACACCACAACTGACAGTAAACACAGAATGTCATTTACACGTCACCGATTTGAGAAATCAAAGCCAACTACGTTATAAAAATATTCTAGTTAATTTTTTGGATTTTCCGGGCAACAAGGGTAACTTATGATACATCATTGAAAATGTGATAAAAATGGCCATTCAAATTTGTGGAATTCCCATATGGCGTCCATAAGAAAAAAAAATTGATGATGGTTACGGAAAAACGAAACGTTGAGTTGCAAAACTATGAACACCATTCGATAGAGCGGAAAAAGTGACAATGCAAATGTATTATTTATTTTGGAATTCGTTGTAAAAGAAACCCAGGAAAAAAATAAAACGTTTTTCCAAAATTTCTTTTTTTTCCGGATATCTCCGGAATTACTCGGAATTTTCAAACTTTCTAAACGGTATATTGTTGGTCACATAAATGCCCAACTTTGCCCCAATTTAACCATCTTCGTATCTCCTATAGTTTCCGAGATCCCAATGGTGAGAGTCGAATTTGAAACAGCCGGTATATATTATATATATATATATATATATATATATATATATATATATATATATATATATATATATATATATATATATATATATATATATATATATATATATATATATATATATATATATATATATATATATATATGTGTTCAAAATTAAGTCGGCACTATTGCTAACTTTTTTATTATAAGAAATACAAGTTAGGTTAAATTAGCAAAGTTGTGTACATTTTTACGCTGATTACAATAACGATAACAAAAAAACAAATGAACATCAGATGTACGAGTTATTCGCAAAAATATACTTGTTTTAAATGCAACACCCTGCATTTATTACGTTAATTCGAAAGAAAATTTAATTTTCTATGTAATTAGTTATTTACATTTTTTTCCTAAAATGAAAAATAGTGGCGTTATTTCAAGTTAAATGTATTTTTCCATAACTGGACGCAGGCAGCCATTAAATTCTTAAAATCGCATTTTTTGTTCAAATTATCGTATTATGCTATGACAAAAATAAAAAAAAAACAAAAGATAACATGTGTATCCGCCATGATGTTTTAGTGACAACTAGTAAATCATAATGCAACAGTTCATTTATGCTATTGTTTAAAATGCTGTCATTTGGAGAAGTTTGATATGATAGAATGCCACATAATTTGCCAAAAAAATGGCATCAGGCTTTAGTGTGAAACTATTTCCAGAAAGAAATATGCCAAACAAAAGATATTTCTTACTCCTTTATCGGAAGTTTCAATCACACAAAGTGTTTCTTAAGCGTAGAAATTAAAAAATCTTTATAATTAATCAACAAACAGAAATTAATGTTTTGGCATATTTAAAAGTTTATAGTGAAAACTCCTCAAGAGACTGTAGGTCAGATCTTGATCTATGCTAAGAAACCATTAATAAAATTAAAAAAAAAGATAACTATGTACCCCACAAATACAGACCCACACAAACTTTGTTGCCAGGTGTTTACAAAAGGCGTATAAACTTTTGCCAATGGTTTGTAAATGCTGCTATAGAAAATCAAAACTTTTTACGATTCATTCTTTGAAGCAATAATACTAACTTTAGTAATAGAGGCATGTTTAACCGAAAGAACCAACATTATTGGAGCATTGCAATCTCCTGCGCCATCATCCTTTCAATCCACAAAGGTGTTTTTGCTTAAACGTATGGTGCTGCCTCAATGGAGCAAAAATTGTTGGACCTGTGTTTTATAAAGGATCTTTAACAGTCAAACAATATCTGAATTTACTAAGAAATGTGTTGAAGGATTTTTTGGATGATGCCAATGTAGCCATTATTAGCATAATTTATTTTATTAATGTTACTTAGTTATGCGTTATTATTAAAAAAAAAAAAACTAAAACTACCATGTTTATTATTTACCTAAGTAATTAGAAGGTTTGACAAATTATATCCTTTATGGCGAACTTTATTTAAATTTGGTTTCTGACATGGCGTACTACGATATAATTTGTACAAAAAAATGCGATTTTAAGAATTCCATGGCTGTCTTGGTCCAGTTACGAAAAATGCATTTAAATTGAAATAACTCTGTTATTTATTATCCTAGAAAAAAAATGTTAATAACTAATTGTATAGAAAATTACAATCTCTATCGAATAAACGCAACAAATACAGGGTGTTGCATTTAAATAAAGTTTTGTGAATAACTTGTAAATCTGATGTTCATTTGTTTTTTTATTATCGTCATTGTAATCAGCATAAAAATGTACACAACTTTGCTATTTTAACCTAACTTGTATCTCGTATAATAAAAAAGTTAGCAATAGTGCCGACTTAATTTTGAACACAATATATATATATATATATATATATATATATATATATATATATATATATATATATATATATATATATATATATATATATATATATATATATTTTTATATATATATATATATATATATATATATATATATATATATATATATATATATATATATATATATATATATATATATATATATATATATATATAATAAACATTTTTGCAATTGCCTTTGCTGATTCTGTAACTAATATATCGATATTGACTTTCGGCTAATAGGCGCCGATTGGGGAATTGGGAAAATAATTATAAAATTTAAATCAAAATATCCAAAAGTGAGATTAGTTGGCATTATATAAATATCAGTTAATGGGAAAAGCTGTTCAGAATTGAAAAAAGGTATTGCAGCTATAGGGCAACATTGTTAGAAAGAAAAGTATTTATAAGAATATTTGTGTTTGTTACAGTTTTGTTCATGTTTCTAAATTTTTCTGTGTACGCAGTTGAAAAATTGGTATTTACAAAATGCTTGATTACAGAAAAAATAAGAAGCGATACAGAAAAACCTACAAGGCAAATTTGGTATAAATTAAAACATTAAATTGGAAGAAATATACAGAAAAAAATTTTATTGGTGTGTACAGGGTGTACAAGAAAGAAGACCGGCTGTTTCTCAGAAAATATTTATCGCACAGCGTTGGGGAAAATATTGTTAGTAAAAGTGGTTAAGAGAAATAGCTGAAAATTATTTACAAGTTTCTAGAATGGCGGCTAGGGGGAGTAACTGCAATCTTGAATCTAAAAAAGTGATATTTCTGTGAATTTTGCTATATTAACCTAACAAAAAAATACCTGATCTTTAAAGTCGACGATAATTTGACTCTTTTTTGTTTGACAATTTTTGCTATATCCCTAAAAATAAAGTGGTGAGGGTTATTCAAAGGTTTCCGTCAAACATACCCTGTATCTTCGAAACAGGTGAGCCGATTTTAACAAACTTGGGCTAGCTGAAAAGAGCTGTTCTTGGGCTGTAAATCTTAAAATATTTGAAGTTTTGTTAGTTTCACAAGTCGCTCCTAGAGGGCTTTTTTTGACTTTCCGACAGAAATGGTTAATTTTCTTAAAAAAATTAAATTCATTGGTATAATTTTTTCTTTATGAAAAAGTAGCTAAATAATACCTAATCAAGCTCGCGAAAACCGCATCTCGATATCTTGTTCCTTTCCTAAAATTTAAACCAAAGAAAATTTTATACGTCAATATCTCAAAAACTATAAAAGCTACAAGAAATTTTATAAAACGTAAATTGTGTATTTTTACAATACCTCTAATAGCCTTTTCATCACAATTTTTTTGTGCATGCGCTGTATCAGCCATTTCTTTTCAGTACTTGTTTTTTGTAAACAAGCATGTTAAAGGACCTGTAAACACATAATTAAAATAAAAATACTAAAGAAAGCATAGTTATTAAAGAAAAGAAATACGAAATAAAGAAAAAGTGCCTTAATTAGCAAATAGGTTTTTTATGGATTATAATATTATCTTGAAAGGCAGGGTTTGTTATAGTATTTTAAGATATTGCACGTATAAAATCTTTGGAGTCTAAATTTAATAATATAACAAGTATATATGTTGTAGGCTTGATTAGAATAAAATTAGATACTTTTTATATAAAGAAAAATCTAACCCAATGCACTTCTTTTTTTTTTGAGAACGTCCATGCCATTTGAGCCACCTTTTAAGCGATAATTATGGGTCAACTAATTATAAATCATGAAGTACCATCAAGATTTTTCCAAATAAAGATTTTTAAAATACGTCCCAGCATTGTCGATTAAACGTACGAAACTGAATTGCTGCATTTCAACATGGCGATGCGTTGGTTGTACAGATGAAAACCTTTTTGGTTAAATAATCTTTTTATCTAAATGCAGTACTTTACGAGTTATAATCAAAACACAAATTCTAGGCGTATACCTTGAAAAAATCCTGAAAATTCGATTTCGGTAAATTTCGGTAAATATAGCAAAATTCACAGAAACGTCACTTTTTTAGATTCAAGATTGCAGTTACGCCCCCTAGCGGCCATTTCAGAAACTTGAAACTAATTTCCAGCTATTTCTTTTGACCACTTTTACCAAAAACGTTTTTTCCCCAATGCTGTGCGATAAACATTTTCTGGAAGGACACCCAGAACATTTTTTTTAAATCACCACCGTAATATCCGTACGTACACTACTAAGTAAATTTTAAAGTCATTTTTTTACCTTGTACGAGGCCTCTATCAAATTAGGTTCTGGTTAAAATTTCGTTTTATTTCAACGAATTTTTTATTTTTTTTTTAACACCCTGTTAGTTAGAAACAAATATTCGTATAGCAAACCTGCAAATAAAAATGGTTTTATTTTTTACATAGAAGTTCACTGTTATTTCCAACCTTTATGTTACACCCTTCACATTGAGGTATACTTGTATTGTGTGTATTTAGAAGAAGCTTATAACATATTATTTGCTAGTAGATTCATTGCTAATGATTGTATATGGTACCGTGAAAGTCCGAAATCGGTGAATGTTGAAATTCACCGGTGGATGTCAAAATAAAAAAAATGAACGAAAACTAACCAAAATTATTAGTTTTAAACAGAATGCACCAAAGTTGTTAGTTTTGGTTAGTTTTCGTTCAGTTTTTTTTTAATTTTGACATTCACCGGTGAATGTCGACATTCAACGATTTTCGGACTTTCACAGTAACATATATATTTTGTCGTTCAACAAATATATAATAAAATTATTGATTTATAGTAATATTTTCTGTTATCTTTTACATATTTCAAAATGCTAATACATAAATTAGTCATTAAGATCTAACTGTATATTTTTTTCCAAATATGTTATGTTAGAAATACAGACAGTGAAAATTACATTTATTGTGTTAACATTTACCATGTTTGAAATAGGATATTGCTTAGCTCGATTTAAGGGCTTAAAAGCTTTATTTTTCTCTTTCCTGTTTATAAAGCTTCTTACACCATTCTAGGAAATAATGGGTAAAAAAAACGAAAGGCTATTTCTTTGTTTAAAAAAGAACTAAATACAATTATCGACTACTTCTAGAGAGACTTATCGATATATTTTGTTTTTGTAATTTGTAATGGATCCTGCTTTTCAATTAATCTTAAAAAATATATATTTGGAAAGACGTATTGTTCCGGATTGCCGAGTATTTAAAAAAAGTAAACTTTTGTTATATTGTTGTTTGGTTTAATTATGAGATAGCAAATAAAATTGGTTTGTCAGGGGAGTAAAAGACTTTTATATTTATATTGTAATTTTATATAATAACTAAAATAAAGGAGGTGGGAAAAATTTGACCCAAAAAAACGTAATGGGTGAATCACGTTTTTTTGATTGATTACTTAGAAAAAATAAAGCCGATAGCCATCTCGTTGGTTTGTTTTAGTTTCTCAGCGTTAAATTATTATACTCATAACGTATATTACGTATTATTATTTTTACAGTGTTATCATTATTATTTTTATCATGGGCCGTGGTGGCATGCTTACTGATATTGAAAAAGAAAAAGTACAATTTTATTTGAATCAAAAAATATCAAATCGTGAAATCGCCAAAAAAATTGGTCGTAGTCCTAAAGTTATTAATAATTATGTGAAAAATAAAGAAAAAATGGAAAAATTATAAAGGTCGAACAAAACTAGCTACTACGTTACGTGAACGCCGACTTATTTTGCGCGCCGCATCTAACTCTTCAAAGACAGTAGCACAAATAGCTAAGGATGTAAAAACTAGTGCTTCATTGTCTACAGTGCGACGTATAATAAATTCATCATCATACCTCAAGCGACGAAAAATCAGGAGGATACAGTTTTCAGTGATGAGAAAAAATTTAATTTAGATGGTCCAGATGGATATTCATATTATTTTCACGATTTGAGAAAAGAAGAAAAAATATTATCTCGTCGTCATTCAAGTGGTGGTTCAGTAATGGTGTGGGGTGCGATTTCTTATTATGGGATCATTAGTATTTCCATTATCAAAGGGAGACAAACTTCTAAGTTGTACATAAATCTACTGGAAGAGAAAATAAAAGAGATTCGTAAAGTTCTAAAACAAAAAAAATGGATTTTTCAACAGGACAACGCCCCCTCACATACGTCTCATGAAACAAAAACTTGGTTTCAGCAAAATAAAATTCAAGTTTTAGATTGGCCTTCAAACTCTCCGGACTTAAATATTATAGAAAATGTTTGGGGCTATTTATCTCGCCAATTATTTGCCGGTGGACGCCAATATTCTAGCAGCGTTGATCTCATACACGAAATTCAGAATACTTGGAATAATTTAGACATAAATTACATTCGCTCATTATATGATTCTATTCCCAATCGAATTTTTGACATTATTAAGAGTAATGAAAAGTACACGAAGTATTAAAAGTAAATTAAATCTATATTTTTCTGAGTTTTATTGATCTGAGGCCATTCAAGTGACTTACCCTATTTTTTATTTTGGTTTATAATTTTAATTATTTAGTAGTAAATCTTAAACTTTTGTAACAAAGATGTAATACTTACCACTTAACATTTATTTATGAAATTAAATAAGGAGTTGTTTATATAGAACTGGATTTATAACTAATTTTGGGGTGAGGCTATTTAAGTGAACGGACTGTATATATTATATATATATATATATATATATTATATATATATATATATATATATATATATATATATATATATATATATATATATATATATATATATATATATATATATATATATATATATATATATATATATATAAATCAAAAAACGTGTAAAATGGCAAAAATTCAATAAAAATAGCAAATTTGAAGGTTTGTTATTGGTACTTTCCATTCTGAATTTTTTACTAATTCCTTGTAGATGTAAATAGTAAAGTAACTTGGACTTATTATAAACATAATAAAGTGGAGAAAATTAAAACTTTTAATTTTGACGAATATGATGGGAGAAAAAAGGCCAAATTTTATCCACCTTCTTTTACTAACAATTATAGTATATTTTTACTAATTAAAAAGTACCTTTAAATTTAATATACTGGGTAACAACAAAATCTCAACAAAGCTTTTTAATTTTATCATTAAAAGCAGATTACTTTCAAATTTCGGGATAATATGGTTTATCATCAGTTGCCGATTTTGAATATAATAACAACTACCTATAGCTTCTGGTTTAACAGAAAGTGCCGTGAATTTTAATATTTTAAATAGAAAAGCTCGAAAATGTTTTATAATTCGAATTCTACAAGACATTCCTTATATAGAGCCTGTGGTGTATCCTGTTCGAAAAAACGGCGATTGAAAAGGGGTAGTCGTTGCTGACGCGTTTTGGACATCGCTAAAAAACATATTTTGGCTAACTATGCTGACACGAAGTATAAACTTAAAGTGCCACACGAGCAAAGCACTGGTAGTGGCTTGTTATGTTCACAATGACACTAATTGGAAACCATTTCAGCATTCTTAAATATGCTTGTTTAATGGCATCCTTGTTATAAGGGTTTTTCTTATCAATAAACTAACTAATTTTTCATAATATAAAGCCTTTTGTAAACTTAGATTGTCATTTCATTGATAAAACTACCGTGTAGCGAAACATTTTTGCATAATTCATGTATAAAGTGTTGGATTAAATTAGTAAAAGTCAATATTAACTGTTTTTCTTTTCCTTACAATAGTGACTAAGATGAACTTTTATCAAGTATGGATCAAGTTGTAAATTTTCTTAATAGTTTAGAGTATTTTCTGTGAGGTCATCTTAATACATTGACTTAAAGTACAGCAGTTCATACTGAAGAACAGTTAAGAAATTGCAATATAGTTTCTTGTGAAACTATTAGAAACAGATCCGGCATTTTTCAAAGAGTACGTGAGTCCATGAGAAAAAAACGAAAACATACATGTTTGCAGAAGGTTCAACATCTGATTTCATTTATGTTTTGTTTATTTTGAATAAGCATTAGTATGTAAGCATTCCAAAACCTATTAGGATTACTTAAGTTTCATAATTTTACCATTTAAAAATTATTCCTTTAAATAGATTATTGGTCAAAGTTACATTAATTTTTTATTCGCGTGTAAGTAGTCAAAGAAATGAAGATTTCAAAAATATTTTTTAACTTAAGAATTAGAATCAGAGGCGTATCACATTTTTTTAAATTATTTAGTGCAAATCCTGCACGAATGCTATTGGCGAAAAAATAATATTAAACAGCCGAAGATGCTTTGCTTAATGCATTCTACGTTACACAAAAATATGTAAGGGTCAAACCAAAGATTATATTTTTTCCTTAAAATTTTAGCACCCTGTCTGGTCTGAAGTTAAGACATTTAGGACGTAGGTTCATATAAAGATTTTTTTTTTCAAAATGGATCTAAAAATAATCTTCTTAAAAGTAAGGATGTTATTAAGAAATACCTTGTCTAACAAAACTAGAAATTTCAGTATGACCTATTTGGATTTTGGTTTACATTTTATTTTCATTGTAACACCTGAAAGTAGAACAAATGAATACTTAAATAAGTAAACAAGTAAAAATGTAAAAATGGTTCCACACTCGCGGCACGAAAGTAGTGAATGGTTTCACAGCTTAGCGTTTGCGGTTCGCGGTTTTCTTCATTTCATGTCGGTTTTTGCACGCGCGACAAAAGGAAACAGTGAATATAACCGTGAATATTGCGCGTGTAGGGTACCATTAGTCTTCGCGCAGAGATCTGGCTAAAACTCAAGCCGCTATTGGGGGGCGGTTATAAAGCCGGTATAACAAATTTACTTGCCACGAATTAATTTATTTATTCATGACTATACTGAGTAGAGCTCTTTTAATGGATTTTAAGGGTATTGGAATAACAATATTTTGGTGTAATATTTAGCAAGATAGCAAATTTAAACTGAGCTTTTTGTTCTAATTTTGATTTAAAAATAAAGTTGGAAAACTTAAATTTATTTTTGTTTTTAATCAAAAATAAATACTTTCCAGATTTATTTTTTGAATTATTAGAAAAGAGACAAGCATTTAATTGTAAAAATTTAAAACGTAAAACCATGTTCTGAACGTTAAAAATTTTTTTTCTTATACAATTTTATTTATTTAAATTTTGTATAAAAGAGGCAAATTTAAATATATGTTTCTGTTTTGCTTTTAAACCTAAGGCCGGAGGGTCATGAAAGGTTCGTCAACCCCCTGGGTTTTACAAAATTACTTAAAAAAAACAATTCCGGTCTAAATTCTTTAATTTTACAATATCCCCTAGAAATTTAAATGAGTATGTCTATTATTTAGAAATTAAAGTTGTGGTATATTTATTTGTGTTTTTAATTTAATTAATTTTACAGTAGTACTTTCCATTACATCTTTCAAAGTGTGATCGATAAAAAATTAAGCACGCCACTGGATTCTACGTAAAATTCTACACAATTTTTTTTAAACTTTTTATTTATCTTTACTAACAACCGAGATTTAAAGGTATGCTGAAGTCGTTAAAATTTAAAAAAACCCTCAAGACCGCCTGCAGTTGGGGTCATGGAAGGTTCGTCAACCCCTCTGGGTTTTTAAAAATAATATACAAGTTGTTCCATTTAGATAAAAGCAACTTTCCATTACATTTTTCAAACTGTGATCGATAAAAAAAATTAAGCACGCCACTGGATTCTACGTAATATTCTACACAATCTTTTTTAACTTTTTATTTATCTTTACTAACAACCGAGATGTAAAGGTATGCTGAAGTCGTCAAAATTTAAAAAAGCCCTCAAGGCCGCCGGCAGTTAGGGTCATGGAAGGTTCGTCAACCACCCTGGGTTTTTAAAAATAATATACAAGTTCTTCCATTTAGACAAAAGCAACTTTCCATTACATTTTTCAAACTGTGATCGATAAAAAAAATTAAGCACACCACTGGATTCTACGTAAAATTCTACACAATCTTTCTTTTAACTTTTTATTTATCTTTACTAACAACCGAGATGTAAAGGTATGCTGAAGTCGTCAAAATTTAAAAATCCTTAGGGCCGCCGGCAGGGGAGGTCAGGGGAGGTTCGTCAACCCCCCTGGGTTTTTAAAAATAACCTAAAATAAAACAATTACCTTTAATTTTACAATATCCCCTAGAAACTTAAATGAGTATGATTCTTATTTAGAAATTAAAGGTGTGGTTAGTTGTTGACTTAAACTTTTTGACCCTCTCTACTTTTATTTCTTGCGGCGGCCCTGTACCTCCAAGACGAATCAAGCTGCAGTTGTTTCGAAAATCAAACTCAAGTATGTGCCATCAGATTTGCTATATCTTTTGCAGTTTTTTTAATACTGTGAAAATACATCGAAAAGACGCCATCCTGTACAGGGTGTTCCAAATTCAATTCTTATCATTGGGATCTGGGAAACGTGAAGAGGTACGAGGTCGCTTAAATGGAGACAAAGTCGCTGCTCAAAATACCATCTTAAAAGTTTAAAAATTTTAAATATTTTTGAAGATTTTTGGAAAAAACCGAATATTCGCCATTTTATTTTGTATACTTCGTATGACTCTATTTAAATATATGTAACAAAATAATTTAAACAATCTCATTGCTACTGTTTCGGTTCTACAAGAGAGTTTTATTAGATTTAAACACCGATGTTTTGTCTTCGAACTGCCATCATCAACATTGTTTTTTTAAATACGGCCCCGGATTTTTTCTTGTGTATTTTACGGGCTTTTAGGATCCCAAAACCAATAATGTATAACACTTATTCAGAAAATTCATTTTAATATTTTCCTACCAAAAATATATTTTCTATCTCTCTCTTACACATGTTTACTTATGAAAATTGCCATTAATTTAAAGTTTTCGAATAAGTGCGATACATCATTGGTTTTGGGACCTTAAAAGCGCTTAAAATAGGTAATAAAAAATCCAGGGCCGTATTTTAAAAAACAAAGTTGATGATGGCAGCTCGAAGACAAAACGTCGGCTTGTAAATCTAATAACACTGTCTTATATAAAAGTAGCAATGAGAATGTAAAATTTATTTTGTTATATCTACTTAAATAGAGTCATAAAAAATAAAAATGAATTCGCAAATATTCGGTTTTTTCCAAAAATCTTCGGAAGTATTTAAAACTCTTAAACTTTGACGATGAAATTTTGATCAGCATCAAATTGCGCAACTTTGCCTCTATTTATTCAACCTCGTATCTCATTAAGTTTTCGAGATCCCGATGATAAGAATCGAATTTGGAACACCCTGTACATTTCGATCAGTGCATATCTTAAACCAACTATATTTTGGTTGTATTGTCCTAATTTTATAGAACAGTAAAATATTGATTGGCGTCAGAAAACCTAAACCATCTTTGTAAACCTAAACTTAAAAAAAAGTTTGTAAACTTTAATAGCATTTCTTAGCAAAATTACCTTTGATGGTACCCTGCTTTATTAAAATATTAGCTAGTAAAATAAAAATAATTTTAAATATAGGTTTTTAAAATAATTACTTTAAAAATATTTAGTATTACCTTAAATTGGCTAATTTTATAGCTAAAAAAATGTGTACAAAAAAGTACTTACCTATTACCCCCGGTCGCAAAACGCGATGTTTGAAACACTGGAAACTATATTACGCCCTTTCGGCACCAAATCACGTCGACGATTGAAAGGGAAATTCTGAAAACGCCGTTTTAACTTTTTAGAATGGAAAAGTTCGCGCATGAGTTCAACAAGTTGAAAACTTTGCGTTACAAGCCACGCAACGTCATTATGAATAAAACAAATTCCTAAATGTAATTAATTATAGGCGTGCGACATACAACCCTAAATAGGCTTTTGACTATGTACAGGGTTATTGATTATAAATGGACCACCCATCTATCTGATTAATTTGACGAGTTACAAAAAAAAATGTAAATCTAAAAATTGTAGAGTTCTTTAGAGATTATTTTGTGGTGTTACACAAAAAACAATCGAGCATCACGTTTTTGACATATGACATAGAGTTGTCACTTTTTAAATGGAATCCCCTGTATATTGTTTTTCAGTTTTATAGAACCTTTTATTCTCTATTCAGCAATATCAAAGATAATACTACTACGGATAAGATAAACCATTCAATGCTAAATTTTTGATACCCCTAATGGACTTTGGCTAACGCGAGCCGATGTCCATCGAGAGATTTTCGCGCTACCCTTGAACGAAAGTTAAACAGTGTTTCAGGCAGGCCTTTACTATTGGCGTGATGAAACGCGACTAGAAAATACACAACCCGTTTAGCCGCCCGCTTTTGCTACTGTGTATTCCGAATAAGGTACAAGCGACAGACATTGGCAATGTCGTACATGGTTTCGTACCTCGTTTCGCTGGAGCAGGGGTTACCGACTTAATTTTATTCGCATTTACGGAAGCATTAATATCTCCGAACTGATTCAGAGCGCCCCATTTAAATGAACCATCTATCCGTAGTAGTATTATCTTTGGCAATATATAGTTTTATAATGTTTTTGTGTAAAATAACGGAAATAATAGCGTTTTTTAAATTTTAAAAAAGTTGGCCGTGCACGCAAAACAAACTTAAATTGAAGTCTGTTTATATTAGGACATTTGACGTTACCAAGCTTTTAATAAATGCTAATTTATTAGTTTAATAATTTACGAAAAGTAAAAAACGAGAATATAGAAGGCTATATGAGGGACAAAGAATAATTCCTTCCCCAAATACATTTTCCAGAATATACACTAAGGTGTCGAATGAAACAACGTTTAAACGAAAAAAAGGACTCTATAAAGAGGTGATGATTATAAAAATGAAGAACTAGAAATTATTTTGCATTTTCAAGGTAAGTAGAAAAATAAATAAGTATTGTAAATTATTTGTTTAAAATAAGTGTAAGAAGCACGAGATTGGGTAATTTTGGTCAAAGTTGCTCATTTTACTGTCCAACAAAATGCCGATAATTTTTCCTAAATTTAAATAAAAAATATTTTTTATGCTAATAGTCAATAACCTAAATAACCTTTTAGATGGCAATAAAGTATATTTGTTTGAAATCACATCAAAATACGCTTAATTGTCAAAGAAAATGAAGTTTTATTGATAAAGCTGTAAAAAATGTCCCTGCAAATTGATATTCACTATTCCAAACTTACAAGTTAATTACAAAAATTTACTAATAACCCATTTGTTTTCTTATTGCAGAAAATCCACAAATTGCCATTAATGATGCTGTTCAAAATCTTGACAAATGATACTACAAGATTCAAAATACTTTACATAAATATGGTTACCACTCGTATAAAATATTACCCGTACAAAAATTAACTGAAGAAAACAAAGAGTCTCGTTTACGTTTTTGTCGAAAGATAATGGAACGTCTCGAAGAAGACGCACAATTATTTAATAAAATTTTTTGGACGGATAAGTCAGCATTTTCAACAGCCAAAATTTTTAATAAACGAAACGTTCATTTTTGGGCCACTGAAAATCCTCGAGCAATTCGAGAAATTAAACATTCTGGCCGTCAGTGCGTAAAGGTTTGGTGTGGAATTGTAAACAATAGAGTCATAGAACCAATATTTTCTGATCGAAACCTAAATGGCGAACTATACTTGGCAACAATAAGGGCGGTAATCGAGAATTGGGGACAAAATCATGGGTAAATAATTTTGCAGCAGGACGGTGCTCCACTACACAACATTGCGGCAGTAACTGCCTTTCTAAATGAAATTTTCCTTTGTGGATTGGCAGATATGGCACATTTAGGTGGCCGCCAAACAGCCCAGATTTAACCTTATTAGATACTTTTTTATGGGGCTATTTAAATGACAAATTAAAAAATGAAATAAATTTAACTGTTAATGCAATGAAAGAAAAATTTATTGAGGAAATTAAATTTTTAAATAATGATGACCAAGGCATTATTTTAGCTTTTATAGAACGGCAGAAAAGAATAAACAGAAAATGTATCGAACAAAATGGTGCACACGTTGAGCAGTTACTTCAGTAATTATTGCTTATAATATTAATTGATATTGGTATTGTAAAATTAATATTACCCTTGTTATTAGATGTGGTTGTTATTTTGTAACTTTGTTTAAGCTAATAATAATAATATTAATAATAATAACAATAATACTTTGTTGTTTACGTGTATTATCTCAATGTATTCTGAAAAATGTATTTAGGGAAGGAATTCTTCTTTGTCCCTCATATAGCCTTCTATATTCCCGTTGTGCTTGCCTTTTGTTATAATCATTTTTAATAAATATTTCAAATATATCCCGTTTTTTACTTTCCGTAAAGCCCATTATTAAATTAGCATTTATTAAAAGCTTGGTAACGTCAAAATTCCTAATATAAGTAGAATTCATTTAAAGTTTGTTTTGCGTGCACGACCAACTTTTTTAAAATTTAAAAAACGCTATTATTTTAGTTATTTTACACAAAAACATCATAAAACTATATATTGCTAAATAGAGATTAAAAGGTTTTATAAAACTGAAAAACAATATACAGGGGATTCCATTTAAAAAATGACAACTGTATGTCATATATCAAAAACGTGATGCTAGATTGTTTTTTGTGTAACACCACAAAATAATCTATAAAGAACTCTACAATTTTTAGATTTACATTTTTTTTGTAACTCGTCAAATTAATAAGATAGATGGGTGGTCCATTTATAATCAAAAACCCTGTACTTTAGAAGGGAGCTACAACGTTAAAGAGATTTTATTGTTTCATACTAGAGATTGCAAACCGGGCCCGGTGCCCTTTTAGGCACCCACCGGACCCGACCATTCTTACCGGGCCCTGTCACCCGACCCCGTAAGTAAACTATCAATACAATTTAATTTTTAAGATCATTGTTTTACACTGAAAAATAATTGTTTTGCCTAATGCAAGTTAGAATGTTCTTTTTGTTTACCAATTTTCCAATTTTACGTTACATTTTGTTAGTTAAGACTATAAAAGTTTGGTTGTTTACAGTTTTAGTACAGCCTAGCCTATAAGATTTCGCTATTTGCTCAATTAGTCATAGTAAGACTCACCAGTCTTAATAGCCAAAGTTTAAAAAAAAACATAATACTTTATCTTAAGCAAATACCAAAGTTTATCTATCTATCTAATCTAAGTTGTTATAACACGTTTAGTACCCAACCGCTGTGTTCACACATCGTCGTTGTGGTTGGGCCCAGTAGGATCTTTTGGAAAATGCGCTAGAGTTGCTGGTTAGCTCTTGTTGCCACCGTATAGAACGGGATCCGAAGCTAAGATGAACACAAGGCTTTAACTCAAGGTGTTAGCATACCGTGCTGATGAGTGAATGACATCCTGTGCCTTAAACAGGTGTCCCCAACGGTGCCTCTGAGATACAGGGCGACCTCTCGGAGTATCTAGCCTTACTGCGGTAATGCGGGGCTCTGCCGTGGTGGACTATTACTTTCCTAGCTCCAAACAGAAAGCGGACAGAACCGCTTTCTTGGGAAAAAAGTGACATAGGTGCCCTGACTGAAACGGATAAATCCGTTTCAAGAGGTGCCACTCAAAGTCACAAGCAGACAAAGGTGCGCCGACCGAAACGGGTGAATCCGTTTCGTAAGGTGCCCCTGAAGTCACCGGCGCCTGTTTCACGGGGAAGGGCTAGTCCATCCCGAACAAACAGGTGCTTAGGAAGGGTTCCCTGAATCCAAACAGAAGGCGGACAGAACCTCCTTTATAGGAAAAAGGATTCCCTGGCTTTAAACAGAAATCGGATATGACCGTTTTCATAGGATAAGGCCGTAGATGCGGCTCAGAAAGAAAATCTGGTTCCTGAAACAAGGACCGGGTAGCTACCCACGTCACTAGACCGGGAGAGGAGGGCATAATGGATCTAATCGTCTGCTCGTCATACTCTCCAGGAGACAGGGACATCGGCACACATCAGAACACATTGTGCTCGTGTCCGGTAGCGACACAAGTAAGAGGAGATGTAAGAACTCTCTCCCAATCTGGTATCGGATTCATTGTAAGTCCAATCCTGTTGGGAGAAGTATAGAAGAGTGTGAGCCACAATAGACCGAGCGGTCGCAGTGGAGGGCGTAAAAAGTCCACTCACTTTAAGCCTACCTACCTACCTACACGTTTAGTACTTTAAGCTGCGTTATTAGTGTCTTATTTTAATACTGTGTTTTTAAAGAGACACTATAAGGAGTAAAGAGAAAGACCTGCTTGTTTAAACTTATAAAAATAAATAAATACTTATACTATTGTTACTTTCCCGTTCATAAGTAAAAGTAATAAATTCTGTATTAAGTGTGATTTTGAGCCTTGAGTGAGACTGATTATTGTGATAATTGTTCATAAGCCATACATCGCTAACACACAAACCGGCCGGGCCCGGCGGACCTGGCCGGTTTGGCGACGAATGCAACCGGGCCCGGCCGGGTTGTGAAACATACCGGGTTGCAATCTCTATTTCATACATTCAATTGAGCCTAAAATATGAAAAACCGCGAAGTGCTACAACTTAAAAGGGTACATTTTTAAGATGACCCTGTCAACTTTTTACTTTTTTAATTTTAATTGAAATTGCACTTTTTGTACACATTCTTAAGAAAACATGTTTAAAATTTTAATTGCCTATCAAATCATTTTCCCAAAGCCCAAAAAATTATTTTGACAAAAATATATTTAAAAGACGAAGCAAGAGAAAACCGAAAAAATACATTTTTTTATTTTTCAGATTTTGCCCATAACTTTTTTTCACTTGAGTTTATTATTACTTCGTTAAAAAAAGCTGTATTATGTTTTTTTAAAACTGTTTTTGGTGGAAGTCTTTGGGATTTTTAGTAACAGATTTATACATCGTATCTTTGAAAGTGTTAGACAATGTTATGGCTTCAATAACACTAAAATCTTGGACTTCCATTGTCTTTATTTGTTAATTTATATACAACGTTTCGGTTAGTGATGTATCTTCAACCGTTTTCAAGTGATAACTAAAATTTCTTCTTGAAAGCTACGACTTATTTACTATCCGTTGTTCACCGATTTTTACGGTTCCGCAACGGCTGCCAGATATTTGGAATGTCGACACTAGGTTTGCTAAATACATTTTGGTTGTTTGCAATTATTACAGCTTCTTTAAATTTTCTTTTCTTCCAGTGAGTTTCCTTATAAATAATTTTTGCTTCCGACCATTGTATGCGGTGTTGTTTTGACCATGCGTGTTTGGAAATCCCTAATTCCTCCGATATATACTTCACTACATTTACAGGGAATTTGGTAGATACAGTAATTTTTTTAAAACATGGTTTCTTCTTAGTAAGAATACTTCATACATACGGAACGAGGTGAAACGTCGAAATCAGGGATTGCCGAACACGCATGGTCAAAACAACACCGTATATAATGGTCGGAAGCAAAAATTATTCATAACTGGAAAAAAAGAAAATTTAAAAAAACTGTATTTATTGCAAACAACGAAAAGTATTTAGCAAACCTTGTGTCGACATTCCGAACATCTGGCAGTTGTCGCTGAACCGTGAAAAATCGGTCAAACTTCTGTGAACACCGGAGAGTCCATAGATCGTAGCTTTTAAGAATAATTTTTAGTTATTATTTAAAAACGGTTGGAGCCACATTGCTAACCGAAACGTTGTGTATCAATTAACAAATAAAAACAATGGAAGTACAAGAATTTAGCGTTATTGAGATTTATACATTTTTAAAATTGGCGATTCTCATCGTTTTTTTCTAATTTTTATTGTTTTTCTGTAAACTTTGTCTTTTAAATTTTTCCCTGTGAATTTAGGTATGTACAATATAGCATGAAAAAAAAAGCATTTTTAATGATCTTTAAATGGTTAAAGTATGTAGAGTTAATAATAACCAGTAATGACATGTCAAAGTTAGCAACCCGCAACTAGGTTTGGAGAGTTTTGGAACATGAACTAATATCAATTTTCACCAGTAACCCTTCTTCGTCACTTTGCTTAAAAAATTCGAATGTGAATGTACCAAAGGATGTAAATTAAACTATGGCTGCAGGAAGTTTAGATTACATTGCTCCATGTTCTGCAAAAACTGTGTGAGCGTCAGTTGTGAGAACGGTGATGTCACTTAATTTATCAGAAAAAGAGGTTTAAGAAGATGGCCACAAAAAATCTAAAAGTAATATTAAAAATGTTTAAATAATTTAAATTTTTATATATGTATGTAAATATAAAAAGTTTCGTCAGCAAAAAATAGAAAGATGTTTTCTATAAAAAAGAATTTTATTTAATTTATCTCTTTAAATTATGCGTAAGTTTTTGATAAAACATTAGTATCAGAATATTAATAAAAAATAGTTTGTTTACTTTATTAAAAAATATACTTGCGATAACAGCGAAAAGGTGGCAAAAATAGGGAAAAGTAGTTTAGTGATTAAATTTTAAAATTCAAGAGAAAATGGTAAAGATTAAAAATAATAGAAATATCTCAGTTACTACTAAACCTACACACTTTTTTCATGTAATATCAAACGTTGAAAGTGGCTAGCTTTAAAAATATTTATGTTGTAAAGGAATACCAAATTAACGGGGAAATAGTTATAGGGCAAAATTTTAAAAATAAAAAAATGTATTTTTTCTCCATTTTAAGGTTAATTAGACATATGAAACAATAAAACCCCTTTAACGTTTTAGTTCCTTTCCTAAATAGAAAATAAATAAACTTTGTAATTCGTGCAAAATTTTCATTCAAACAAATATCCTAGCAGAGTGCTTTCGGTAAAAACCATCATCAGTGCTATTTGTCAAGCAAGAGTCACAGCAATTGGAGGGTAGATAATATTGTTATGTAAACAGGACATCGAAACACTATAACATTATTAGGTTAAAAATTAAAAATAAATATGTGAATAAAAAAATCACGTTTTTCCTTGGAAAGGGTAAATTACAATTTTTTTTTAATTTATACCCACCTAAGATACCCTTTTGTTGGAAAATGGTATCTTAGTATGTACCTACTGTTTTTATTGCCAATCGTGAGTACCGAAATCGGACAATATTAAACATGTTTGCTCATTTATTTCCAGCGTACAAACCTTATTTGACTAGCAAGAACTAACTATTTAGTCATTATCTGTAATGCCTAGGTAAATAATGAATTAAACATAGATTTGTATTAAAAAAAACACACGTGAAATGTCTTTAAAATATACCAAAAAGGAACATCTTATTATTATAAATAATACTTTATTTTTTTATTCTGATATTAAGGGCCAAAACTTTTCGGAAAACTTTCTTATACCTTATACAGGGTGTCCTGATAAGGTCGTCCTCCGGCGATATCTCGAGAACCCTTCATCGCATAGCTTTCGGAAAAAAATATTTATAGTAAAATCGACCTTGAGAAAATGCTGAAAATTATTTTCAAGTTTCTAATTCTACCGCTAGAGGGCGTAAAACTAAGAACAAAATAAAAAACACGAATTATTTAAAAATATGCCATATTAACTTATATCGTTGATAAGTTTCTCACAAACTATGTAAAATAAGGAAACTTTTTTCTTTTAAGCGTTTTTTCCTAATGTGTCAAATATAGGGAGGGGGAGAGCGAATGTACATTTAAAAAAAATTAAATAACTTTGTTTCGGCTTAACCGATGTGATAAACTAGGTTTCGTTAAAAAGGGCTTTTACCGGGGCTTAAGATAAAATATTGGTATAATAAATGTATTGTTTTGTTTTATCCCCAGAGACTGATGTGTGTCAAACTTATAAATTTTGTCATTTTTTTCAAAAAATGTATACACAATGGTATAATTATTATAAGCCTATTAAAAAGAGCATAAAAAAATTAAAGAAACTGGTGAAAACCGCATATCGATATTTTAATTAATTCCCGAGTTATTGCCGAAAAACTGCAATACTCGTATCCTTTCCTATTTTAAGCTGTCAGATAAATAACGCGGCGTTTTTATCGAAAGTGCCGAGACGTCAAAAATCACAGAAAACAGGGACGTCAAAAAATAACAACTGCATTGTTTGTCAAACCTAATAATTTTAAATTTAGTTCTTGTTTATCGCGGTTCATCGTTATTATTATTAGTAGTGGTGTTGATTTAATCGTTATTAAGTAATTTTAAATTGTGTCTTATTCCACCACCGGGGCATACGATATGTTTGCCGTTTCTGTTTTTTTTTTCAAATGCCTCTATTGCGGCAAGACAATATGCCATATGGTATTACGAAAGACGGCATTTTAATATAAAAATGTTTAGACGTTTGACAACCCGTTTAAGAGGAACTGGAAATGTGCATCCTATGTCAGCACAATGATGATACAATTAGCCAAAGCCCATAAATAATAATCAGTTATTATTATCCACGAGCCGTGTAATTACGAATGCTGTTATTAAATTGATAATAAACAAATAATAAGGATATTATTGATATTATTTAATACTGGCAGAGAAACAAATGGTTTTTGTTGTCATGGTATTCTTGATAAAAACGCCGCGTTGTTTATCTGACAGCTTAAAATGGGAAAGGATACGAGTAATGCAGTTTTTTGCCAATAACTCGAGAATTAATTAAGATATCGAATTGCGGTTTTCACCAGCTTCTTTACTTTTTTATGCTCTTTTTGATAGCAATATTTTATCTTAAGCCCTGGTAAAAGCTCTTTCAAACGAAACCTAGTTTATCAAAATCGGTTAGGCCGAAACAAAGTTATTCAATTTTATTTAAATGTACATTCGCTCCTCCCGTCCCTATATTTAACAGGTTAGGCAAAAACGCTTAAAAGAAAAAAGTTTCCTTATTTTACATACTTTATGAGAAAACCATCAACGACACAGTTGCTTATTATCGTTCGATCGTGCGGTCGGTAGAACAATTTGTAGCTCAGCAATTGTTTAAAGTTTTTATGTAGATTAAGTGAATAAGTTAACTTGTATTTGGTATGGTTGTGACTGGTGAAAAGCGCTGCTTTCGTAAACGTTAAAGTTTAAATAAATATAACGATTCCGGGTGAACAATACTAGAGGGTAAAAGAAGTAAAGATAGGTCAGATACTTCAAATACGATAAAAACCGTATGTCTGCTTACAAATTAATTTTACTTTTGCCAAAGATAAACTGCAAAAAAAAATGAAGAAGAACCTTTTCTCTAAGGTAAAAAATAACGAATATATTTCTTAATTAAGCAAGGACTAGGTCTGCTTATATTAAAAATGTTTTTCTAAGCTGTCTGACAGAAAAAAATGTAGAAATAAGGGGAATTTAATATGGTGCTCAAAGGCCTGTGCAGAGCGACCGATGTGACTTAGATGTTGTTGACGATTTAGGAACATAATAAGACCTAAAAACGGAACTAGATGAGAAAATAACTATTACGTAGTTGAAAACTTATCACATTTGCTGAGGATCTGCTATCGCTGAAAGAAAAACATAAAGGAAATTGAAAGATTAAATAACATAAATCAGGAACTTGCAGAAAAGTAGAAGTAATGAACATTAAGCTATTACATAACAAAACTTTAGCAGTAAACAAATCAAACAGACAAGATCTATTCAAAAACACAGCTGATTTTAGAGTTGTAGGGGGTTTACAGACTGATCATTATTACTTGTAAAGGCGATGGTAGATATTGAAATGCGACAAATTCTAGTTATATCCCAGAAAATGTTTATAATGAAAACAGGAATTGACTATACAGGTGCCAAGACGTATAATCTGAAAGCCTAAAGATACGAAGTCGGTTAATATGGAGTGCGCATTGGGCTAATAACATGCCAAGTAGAAATTTGTAAAATTCCAGAACTTCCAGATACCCGAAACAAATTTGCTGATTTCGTTTAAATTTCTGACGTTATTAAGGATATGGAAAAACAAAAGAAAGTTGAAGAGCCACTTTAAACTAACATTTTAAATCGGCAAGTTTATTGCAAGATTAAAATTCCGTTACTTACGTAAATCATTATAGGTTAAAGACACATCTTTTCAAGCTTATTTTTTTAAATATAAGTGTTATACTTTTGTAATTAAATAAGAGGTTCAAAAGAAAATTAAATAAAAACCAGTTTCCGAAAAAGAACAACGAAGAACGTCGTACAGAAAATCTCTCATACGTTTTGTAGAGCTAAAAAGTGGCCATAGATGTCTTATTTTCCATTCTAGAAAAAAAAACGAAATAGCGAATTTCGGTTTTAGATATCTCCGAAATACTCGAATTTTACAATTAATGGGATTATTCGCAGACAAATGGATTTGATAATTAACCGACTCGTACGAGACCATGCGTTGTGGCACCCTATATAGATAACCTTAAACTAAACATAAAGAAAAAAGTGATTAATTGGAACTTAGATTAAGAAATCAATGCAGAAGTTAAATGAGTGTGAAATTGAAAAAAATGAACTAATGAGTTTTATTAATAGTATGAAAACCTCCATTGAAACTTTAAGTAAGGAAAATGAATTTTATATGAGTGAAGTAAAAGAATTAAAATTAAAAGTATGTGATATGGAAAGTAATGGAATTAAGATTTCTGCGACTAAATCCTGTGGCATTAAAAGACATCATCAACATGAAGACAATGGTAATGACAAGGTAAACAAGGAAAACGAAATCATTAAAAAAACTAGCAGTGTAACACCGAAAACTAAAAGAAACAGACTTTTAATATTGAGCGACCAATTTGGGTATGATGTAGGTAATAAATTAAGACAATATGTGGGTGATTTCGAGATACAAACAATTATTAAGTCGGGAGCTTCATATACTAACTGTATTAATGATATTATTAAATTGTCAAGGGATTTTAATACCAATGATTATATCGTAATATTTGCTGGTTTGAATGACTTTTATAACTTTAACCGATATCCGTTGTTTAGGAAAATTAATGAAAAACTTGAATTTTGCACGCAAACTAATATAATAATTGCTTCTGTCCCAATATATGATTTGTGGAATAGTAATATTAATTATATTGATAAATTTAATTTAAAACTTAGAGAATATGTGAGTAAGTTAAATAACTTTGCAGAGGGAAATATTTCCTTTCTTAATATTAATAACAAAAATGGTGTGTTGAACACAAAAGAAAATATATGTAAAAAAATATCTAAAAATATTAGATCAACAAAGAATTTAAATATAAACAAAAATTTAATATTTTTGACTCGTATTGAATATTTTGCGGATAATCAAATTATTCATGTGGCAAAGGTGAACAAGTAACAAAGAAAAAAAGATGTGACATTTTATACTTCAATGCTGGCAGTACGTTGGCCCACTTTGATCAGATTCATTCACTTATTTTAAATAAATTACCTAAGATTGTCTGTGTCTCGGAAACTCACTTAACAAGTGACATATACAGTTCTGAAGTGCATATAGAAGGTTATGAGTGCATTAGAGTAGATAGTAGTAGCAGACATACAGGTGGTGTTCAAATGTATATAAAAAGCGATATAAAAGTTATTAAAACTGAGGGAATTACGTATGAACGAAATTATTGGTTTTTAAACATTAAAGTAAATATAAATGATAGAACTTTTAGAATAGTCTATTTGTATCATTCACCCAGTAGTAGCGATTTAGTTTTTTTAATTTTTTTTTGAGAACTAGTGTAATGAGTTTGTGTGTGACGTGAGGATACCAGTCATAATTGTGGGCGATTTTAATATCAACTGGATATCTAATGATTCTTATTCGAATAGAATTAAACAATATACACAGGAAATAGGGTTAAAACAAGGGGTATTTGAAATTACAAGAGCCAATATGCAGGGGGGTAGTATAATAGATTTAGTTTTTACAAATATTGACGAGATACAGACAAATGTATTACACGTTCCTAGAATAAGTGATCATTATTTATTGTCTCTAGATTTATCTATGTCTCAGGGTCAGCAGAGTGTTCCCTTGGTATTGGAAACGCGAGGACGACATATCGATTATGAGTTGATTGCGACTAGATTCTTAAGTGTAAATTGGGATTTTTCGGAGCGATATGTTAATATAAAATTTTTAAACCTGTATGAAAGTATAATGAATGTTTTGAATGAAGTAGCACCTAAAAAGAAGTTAAAATTTTACCTAGATATAAGCCATGGTGGAATGATAGAACTAAAAATGCGGTGCAGTTGCGTGATAATAGTTATAAGGATTATAAATGTAATAAGTGTGAAGCCAAACATAGAATATATAAGTCAAATAGGAATACTGCAGTAAAAATTATCAGAGAGGAAAAAATTAAGTTTTTTGAATCGAAAATAGATAATTGCAAAAAAAATCATCTGAAATGTGGGATACCTTAAAAAGTATTCTACCTAAAAATAAAAATAAAAATAAGATTAAGGAAATTCAGTTTGATAATGATGTAGTTAGTGACAAAAATTTATTGCCCGACAAATTAAATACATTTTATATCCATAGCATAGATAATATAATTAATCAAATAGATCAATCACACTCTGGTACGGGCCGTTTGGGCTCTGATTCTTTAAATTATTTTTCAGATTTCAAGTTAATGGATAGAGAATCACTAAGGAAGACTGTATTTTTATTAAAAAATATAACTAGCCCAGATGAGTTGGATATTCCTTTGATCAAAAACGTTTATGAAAGTATAGAAAATTCCCTATTAAATTTAATTAATTCATCTCTCGAACAAGGTGTTGTTCCATTAGATTTAAAAATCTCCACTGTCGTGCCTGTGCAAAAAAAGGATAATTGTGTAGAAGCAGGAAACTTCCGACAGATTAATAAGTTACCTTCAGTAGAAAAAATATTAGAAAAAACTGTATATGGCCAACTTGCTGACTTTATTGAAGTTAATAATGTAGTAATTGAAAAACAGTCAGGATTTAGATGGAATCATAGCCCTGAGACTGCACTGCAATGTGTGCTTGATGAATGGAAGAGTGAAATAGATTGTGATAATATGACGCTAGCAGTTTTTCTGGATTTACAACGGGCTTTTAAAACTATAGATCGTGGCACCTTGATGTCTAAATTATATAATATTGGTCTGCGAGGGACTGTCTTAAAGTGGTTTGACAGTTACTTGAAGGACAGAAGACAAAGGGTAAAAATTAATGGGATATCATCGGGGGAAGTTATAAACAATCATGGTGTTCCACAGGGAAGCATTCTGGGACCAATACTCTTTGTGTTGTATATTAATGATATTCTGGGTGCTGTTGAGTCAGAAGGAGTAAAAATTCATCTGTTTGCGGATGATACTTTGGTGTATGTTTCTGGCACTGACGTAGAGTCGTTAGTTATAAAGATGAATAATGCACTGAACAGCATTTACAAGTATATGTGTGGAAATCTGTTAAGTATTAACGCAACTAAAAGTAAATATATGTTAATAGCCACCAAGAGAGTTAAAACATACTTTGCTAGCAACAACTTCTCTATTCAAATTGGGGGTAGTAACATTGAACAAGTTACAAAAATTAAATATCTAGGTGTTATAGTAGATGATAAACTAAAATTTAAAGAGCATGCAAATTTTGTTATTTCTAAGTTAAGCAATTCAATAAACTATTTATCGCGATGTTCATCTTTTCTCTCTTTTTGGTCAAAGGTTACAATATATAATACAATAATACTACCACATTTTAATTATTGTGCAACTATTTTATATATGCTGAGTCAAAATGAATTAAATAGATTGCAAAAATTACAAAACAGGGCAATGAGACTGATATTGTGTTGCTCTAAATATACTCCGATTAGGCTAATGCATCAGTGCTTGCGATGGTTACCAGTTTCGGAATATTTTAAATTTTGTGTTTTGGTGTTCGTATTTAAACTGGGTAATGCTCTTTCCTATCTAGTTAATAAATTGACTTATAATCGTGACATACATTCATATAGTACAAGACAACAAAACAATTTTTTTATTGCACCCAAAAATAAAAAAATGTGCCAAAATTTCCTTTTTTTAAAGGTTTGGATACATTTAATAAGTTGCCTCAAGATTTGAAAAATGTCAATTCACTTGCAACTTTTAAAGCTCAACTTAAGACATACTTTCTAAAAGAGTGCAACATTTTGTAATATGTATATTAGCTGCTTGTCTTGTTTTTGTTTGTTTTCTTTTTGTGTTGAGATTTGCTTTGCTGATCCCAAATTGGATTTCCCTTATTTTTTTTGTGTATTTTTATTGTATTTTATAAATTTAATTATTTTTTAGTGATTCTATGTATTTTTGACTTTTTTATGTTTTTTTTAATATGACCTATTCTTAGACTAGTTTACTTTTGTTAGTTGTTATTTTTTAATTTTTATTTATTACGTTTGTGACTTACATTTTTAAATGGTTTAATGTGGCTGTGACTACCGATTTCTTTAGTTTTAATAGCTCTAAGTATGTATTGTATTTCATTTTAACTATATTCTGTTTGCCTATGTAAATTATTGATTAGCTGAAATATTAGCTAAATAAAGAATTTAATAATAATAAGTTAATATGGCATATTTTTAAATAATCCGTGATTTTAATTTTGTTCTTAGTTTTACGCCCTCTAGCGGCAGAATTAGAAACTTGAAAATAATTTCCAGCATTTTCTCGAGGTCGATTTTACTATAAATATTTTTTCCGAAAGTTATGCGATGAAGGTTCTCGAGATATCGCCGGAGGACGACCTTATCAGGACACCCTGTATGTATTTAAACAAAGTAAAAGGTCGATATTATAAACTTTGTCACACAACTTTTAAGTTCGAACGTTGCAACGCATGTATTCGTCAATTTTTTTTGAATTCATAATTGTGGCCAGACTTAGTTTAAAGACTTTAGATCATTTTTCTATAAGTAACAAGTTTTCAAAAAATTAAAATATTAAGCATAAATTGTAGCTAGTTAAACATAAAAAAAGCGTATTATGTTTTCGCTTTTAGGTTAAAATTGCCTTTTAAAATGTTTCACCTCCTGTAGCAAAACATAAACTTCGTATTTAAATGAGGCACCCTTTAAAACATAAAAATAAAACCAAAAAATATCGTAGTCACATTTCGTTAAATAAGCGTTATTTCGAGGGCGTGCCGCTCACCTATCAGTTTGGCAAAAAAAAAGACTGGTAAACCGTGGGTCGTTGGCCGTGGTGCAGAATCAAGGTTAAACCGTAGGCTTTGTCTGGCTGACATTACCCAGACGTTAATTGGGGTTGTTCAGAGGTAGTAGTTTTTTGGAAAATATCCATGATAGCACTACCGCGTTGTCAAAAACAAAGCAGTAAAAATGCATAATCTACATTTTAAGGTACTTGATCAAAGTTGACCGAACTGATAAGAAATGAGTTACCCATCCAAGAACATCTATATAATTTAAGCAAAAACCCGTAATCAACGACCCTATAAGAAACGACTACAAAAGTGTTTTAATGAAGGTCATTCTTGAATCCTCGCTAACATTTCCAAGTTTTATTTTATTCTGAAGATCTAATCAAAATCTTATCAAAAGTTTCGAGAAAATTAAACATTAGGGGTAAGCTTTTATGAAATTACGTTCTTAGTTATCTAGATTACTAAGGTAGTATTTAAATTACCTTAAACTAACTTTAAACGTACTTACAAAAGAGCTTAAATTTAATTCCATTAGGTTGGATTTTACTTTGTCTTGTTGTTGTATATGATTACCCACATAATAAATTTAAAAAGATAATTTACTTTTAATACAATGAATTTTGGGTAAAAAGAAAAATGCACAATTATTTTATTAGGGTCATTCAACAGTTACTAAAAAGGGCCATATTTGTTTCTTTCCTCAAATAAAAAAAGACTGAAATAGGCATCTTGTGTTTTTCCTGTAAAATCTGAAAGAATACTTAAAAAATAATTTTATTCAAACCAGAAAAATATATTAATATACAACTTTTTATTTTTGGAGACGTCCTATTTTTTCAACACTTTTTAATAAAGACGATTTTGTCTTCATTTTTTTAACAAAAATATTTTAAATCATTACATTAGATTAAATTAATTAAGCGGAGATGGCAAAAATGCACCCACTGCAACATTACCAGATTTATTGTGGTTTCTCCTATCAGTCTTTAGAGTACCTTGTCCAGGCCCGTCTTTTTAACTAGACCCTAGAGTCTTGACACTGGCCACTCTACATATCTTGCTGGTTTTGCTCACCAAGCCTAATAAACATAAGCCTACATAGTGCTTGGCAATGGCACCACACATGTACGGCTGCTGCTTCAGCCTGCTGGCAGAACCTACACAGGCTATCCTCCACCAGGCTTATTCTTTCCAGGTGCTTGTTGAGTTTGCAATGCCCTGTTAGTTGACCTACCGTTATCCTTACGACCTTAAGACTGTGGCTCAGTAGGTCCAAAGTAAACTTGGCCGAGCAGGTCTTAATGAACTGCTTTGCCTGTCATTGTCCTGGTGTTTGTACCCACCAGCTTTGAAACTCTCGGTTTACCCAACTCTTAATAGATGCTTTAAAGAGGCCTGCCGAGATTCCACAGAATGGCTCCGGGCCTATCATTTCTATGGCTAAACCTCTTTTGGCTAGGTCGTCGGCCTCTTCGTTACCTGGGTACCAGGCCCTCGTGGCCTGGTACCCAGGCTAAATTTAAATCATATAGTATGATATCCGAAAGCCTATATCTGCGGATATCTGTTTTTTTGATAAAAGTTAAATTTTATGAATGATACATGATAGGCATAATAAAGATTACGGCAGCGTTGCCTGGCAAAAGTTGGCCGCAATTATATTTACTTAAATCTACCGGGTGTTCCTAAAAGGTGGTTTATTCCCACAAACTTTTTAATTTTTAAGGTACAAAAATAAAATTTTGTACATAGGTATATTTAATTTTTTCTTTCCCTTTCGGTTTAGCCAAAAATCACCTTAGCTTTGTTATTTTAAATGGGACACTTGTTATATCAAAAAAGTAAAACTTAAAAAAAAATAAATTCTGACTACAACGATTTTTCCTTTGCTACCTTTTGACACTTAACCTTCAAATATTTGTAATTTTTAGGTTTCATTTTAGAGAGCCATGAATCCAATTAAACGGCGCGTAATTTGAAAAGTAGGTTTTTTCTAAATAATGCATTTAATGTAAAAAAGCAAATCATGGGTCTTTTTAATACGTCTTCGCATTTTTACGTCTGAAATATAATTGGGGAAAATAAAAAGCTGCTTTGCTAACCAGAACTTATCATGACCGACTAGAACTGTGGGCTTTTGAATTTATCTA
>JAHBCN010007212.1:0-44635 GCA_019359885.1 Listronotus oregonensis | reverse complement strand
GAATTTGAAAAATTGCAAAAGTATTGAAAAAAAGGGTTTCCGTTTTTTTGTTAATAACTAAAAACTATTAATAATTAAGAAATTTAAAAAATATCTTTAAGGAGGAGGAAATTTTTACTACGTACTTTTTTTTGTAGACCTGTGTTAATAAATGCCTTTTTTGCTATCACATATCCTTATTATTTTAAATTTATTACGTTTTCGGGCTAACCCAAGGTAGTATATGTCCTATTTGCCCCAATGCATTGTTCGAAATCCTCGTCATCTCACTCTACATTGTAATATTTGATCTAAGAATTTTGCGTT
The DNA here is from genome assembly GCA_019359885.1 of Listronotus oregonensis. Lineage (NCBI taxonomy): Eukaryota > Metazoa > Arthropoda > Insecta > Coleoptera > Curculionidae > Listronotus > Listronotus oregonensis. The sequence goes on along the minus strand of JAHBCN010007212.1, from coordinate 44,329 downwards.
CCTATGAAAAGATGTTCTTGGTTTCAAAAACAGCTCATGTACAGGGTGATCAGTTAAGGGTAGCGAGCGGCCATATCTCATAAGATATTGGTCGTATAGATTTAAGAAAAAAAAATCATAATAAAAGTCGCCGAGAGAAATTGCTGGAAATTATTTTCGAGTTTGTCAAACGTCCGCTAGAGGGCGTTACAACCAACACCAAGTAGAAAAATGGGATTTTTATAGAATTTTGTCTAATGAAAGTATATCGTTGATATCATTTTCATATTTACTGACCATTTCCCTACATTTTTTGTCTAAAACGTTTTGTTCTATCTATCAAAATAAAGCGGTGGGGGAAGTTCAATTGTTTTTTTAAACAAACCAAGATTTCTCCCGTTTCTTTTGACCGATTTTAGCAAACTTAGGCTCATATAAAAAAGCATAATTTGCACTACAAAACGCTTATTTGGTTTTTAATTTTTGACTTTTGCTGTCGCCGCTAGATGGCGTTAACTGAAATGGTAGCAAATTTTTGAGTTTAAATTAAAAAAAAAAACAAATGTAATGGTATATTAATTTTTATATATTTTAAAAGAGGATAAATTTCTCTATAATTTAATGAAATGAATTTATTATCTACCTTTTTTTGAACCGTTGATATTGACCAAAATATAATTTTATTACATTAAAAAATGACACCCCACTGTTTCTTATCAAAATAAAAATCAGTTTTGTATTCGCTTATTAGTTGCTAACAAAAAGAACCATTTTGACTTTTTTTCGTTAAACAAACGGTTTTGGATTAAAAAAATAAAATAGGTTTACATACTGTTACCTTATATTATCATTCAAGACATAACAAATTGTAATATTAAATTAAATTCTTGGTTACAAAGCACTCTTCCAGTAAAATTTGGAGGTCGCGGAATAAGAGTGATACATCCACCTTGTCTATTTCTGCCTTTTTAGGTTCAATCAATGACGTATTAGATTTACTTTTCAAAATTTTACCTTCCCATATGCTTGCGACAGTAGGTAATGATTTCAACAATTGTTTTGTTAGATGGTTATCTGTTTGCAATCTTTAAAATCAACCACAAGAATTACCAATAAAACAGAAAGATTTTGACTTTTTGATTTGCCAACCTCGTCACAAATATATTACAAACATATGCCAGACAAGTAAAGATAAGGCACGTCTACTTACTCTTCAGGCTCCTGAAAGTAATGCTTGGATTAACGTACTTCCATCTTCGTCCCTGGGAATTTGTTAGATAACAAAACATTCCATATTCAATCGCTCTCAGACTTGGTTTGTCTGTGTGTGGAGAGCATATCTGCGTTTGCGGCGAAAATGCTAATATTTATGGCCCACATGGGTTAAGCTGCAAAAAAAGTGCAGGGCGTTCTTCTAGACACAGTCAGATAAATGACATTATCAAGAAAGCTCTGATTTTAGCTGAAAACCCTTCTGTGTTAGAGCCTCTGGGAATTTGCAGAAGCGATTGAAAACGTGTAGATGAAATGACCTTAATTCTCTGAAAATATGGAAAATAATAACTTTGGGACGCTACTTGCAACCATACAATTGCAAAGTCCTATTTGGACAAAACTTCTAATTTAGTAGGTGCGGCTGCTCGTCTTGCCGAGAATAAAAAACTCTAAAATATAAAGAGCTTGAAGACTGCTTTATCTTCATTCTTTTTGTTGTTGAAACTTTTAGTCCTTTGGGTAATAAGGCTAAGGGTTTTATAAATGAAATTTGCAAAAAAAAATCGATGCAAAAAATCTCGAAGTTTCATTATCCAAAAAATGGTTTAGCTGTGCAACGAGGTATTGCAGCATCGGTACTAGGTACAATCCAGGAAGACCTAGGACTTGATGAAGTGTTTAATTTTTAAATATACAGTATGTCCACGGAAAAGGTGTTGAAGAGAAAAACTTTTTTATTTTTGATTTTATCGAAAAAAGCTACTCTTGATAAAAAGTTTTGCTACTTCTAAGAGTAAGATTGGAATAGAAACATTTAACATATTTTATACGCGGTGTTCAGAAAATTGAAAAAACTTAAAATGGTACAGGAGTAAAGTGCATTTATTTGAAAAGATATGGAAATAAGTTACTGGGAAAAGTTGTTCAAAATTAAAAGGTAGTTTTTAATACCAATTTTCGAAAAAATCGGTTACTTTTATTTTTTGTGATTAAATTTATTTTAATATCAATTAAAATTTTTAATATCAATTTATTATCAAATTTTTTGCTGTTAAGTAAGCATTTAAAGCTGCCGATACTGCAGCTAATGAATTATAAAAGCGAAGTGTCAATAAAGCTTGTCACTATCAACGCCTACTAGTACAAAAATTTGGAGTTAATTAATAATAAAATTTTAATCAGAAATAAATAAAAGTGGGCCGATTTTTTCAAAAATTGGTATTAGAGACTACCTTTTACGTTTGAACAACTTTTTCTAGTAACTTATCATATCTTTGCAAATAAATGCACTTTACTCTTGTACCATTTTAAATTTTTTCAATTTTCTGAACACCGCGTATAAAATATGTTTAATGTTTCTATCCCAATCTTACTTTAAGAAGTAGCAACATTTTTATCAGGAGTAGCTTTTTTTGATAAAATTAAAAATAAAGAAGTTTTTCCTATTCAACACCTTTTCCGTGGACACACCAGTACGTCCATGGAAAAGGTGTTAAATAGTAAAAAACTTCTTTATTTTTAATTTTATCAAAAAAGCTACTTTAAAAAATTGCTACTTCTAAGAGTAAGATTGCGATAAAAACATTTAACAAATTTTATACGCGGTGTTCAGAAAATTGAAAAAACTTTAAATGGTTCAAGAGTCAAGTGCATTTATTTGAGAAGATATGGAAATAAGTTACTAAGAAAAGTTGTTCAAAAGTAAAAGATAGTTCATAATACCATTTTTCAAAAAAATCGGCCTACTTTTATTAATTTGTGATAAAAATTATTTTAATATTAATTATCTAATTCCAAATTAACAACTCATTATTGTACTAGTAGGCGTTGATAGTGACAAGCTTTATTGACACTTCGCTTTTATAATTCATTAGATGCAGTTACGTCAGCTTTAAATGCTTACTTAATAGCAAAACATTTGATAAAATTAATATTAAAAATTTAAATTGATATTAAAATAAATTTAATCAAAAATAAATTAAAGTAGGCCGATTTTTTCGAAAATTGGTATTAGAGACTATCTTTTAATTTTAAACAACTTTTTCCAGTAACTTATTTCCATATATTCTCAAATAAATGCACTTTACACTTGTACCATTTTAAGTTTTTTCAATTTTCTGAACACCGCGTATAAAATATGTTAAATGTTTCTATCCCAATCTTACTCTAAGAAGTAGCAAAATTTTTTGTCAAGAGTAGCTTTTTTCGATAAAATCAAAAATAAAAAAGTTTTTTCTCTTCAACACCTTTTCCGTGGACATATTGTAGATTTAGTTATTTAGTTAATTTTAGAATATTGTTATTATTTATAATATTATGTATTTTAATTTAAAATAAAAAGATATTATATCTATCATTTTTACATGCACGCTAGAGTGAAGTTCCAATCAAAAATTTATTGGGTTCGGAGTGCTCAAGAGCGTTTTGTGCGATTTCATAGTGTTTCCGTGATGAAAAGTGCCATGCACATCAATTGCCCTTTTTTCATTGTTATAATCTTTAGAGCAGTCTAAGTTCTGGGGTGCAACCTTCGAGCATATATTACTAGAGGCAGCTTTACAACTTGGTCGTGCGACCAATCTGCGTGACAGGGAAAGAGGAATAAGAGTAAAACATTTCTCTTTTGCTTTTCCTGCTGATGAGTGGAATAGATACGCCGCTTTGTGTGCTAATTGGTCTGCGTAGTATAGAACGTTTCACGAGGGTTTGTACTTACGTCATCAATGACGTCATGACTTGGAAAAAACGGGTTGTCGTATGCTAATTCATATAAATTCAATGCTGTTCACATTTTTAATTAAAGTACGTTTTAAAGCGCTCTTTAGAGCACGTTCAGAATTGTTTTCTAATAAATTTTTTAATTCACCATGATCCGATTGCACCAATAAAATTTTTAATCAAAAATTCGATTGGACCAGCGTTATCGGCGGATTCAAGATTCGCTTTATCTCAGCCTAAAAATATTTAGACTTAACGTTATTCTTGTCTCAATTTTGTTGATTTTTTTGTGTTTCTCAAGATGAAAGACCATCGAAACCCCCGATTTGTTAGAAAATGGGTGTTTTAGTCGGCATAATGGAACAAGTAATTATCAGAATATAACATTTTTAGAAAGATTTCATTTTTTAAAGCCAACAGTGTTAAGCCTTATAGAAACCAGAAAGAAATACCTGGAATATAATACATATATAACAATTTGCAGTTAATACCTGGAATATAGCAAGTATATAACGATTTGCAGTTATTTTAAACTCTTTCCGATTTTCGGGCTAAAAAAAAGACGGTCTATAAATTGGTTTATTTTTTATAATATTCTTGTACCGTGCTATCTTATACCTTGCAAGCAACAAACGTTTTCTTTTCACATGTTCTTTTTTTTGGTAATTTTATTTGTTAGTTTACGTCCTTTTTTAATTTCTTTAATCAAATTATTTATATGGATGTTCTATAAGGTTTAACTGGATTTTTGAACACTAAAGAAGCAGAAAATACCATAGCCGTAACTTATAATATGCGGTGGTGCAAGCATTATCGCTTACTAAGTTTAAGTTTTTAAAATATGAATAGGGACATTTTTTAAATTTATTTAATAAAATAAAGTGTATTTTAAATACTTGCACAAACACTGCGTAAATTCTATTTCTAATGATGTGCTCATGAATCTTATAAAGAGGGCGTCCACGAGAGCATTGAATTGCAGTTGTTGTGGCTGCTTTATAATCCTCATTGTTTCTGATCCCATGCGAACTTATCTTTTTGACGGTGGTAATGCCGACTCCCAGGGCATCAGCTACTCTCTACAGCATGCAAAAAAAATAGACATAAATTACATTTTAATATGTATACCAATAACAAACCACAAGAATAAACAAATCTACATATCTCTAAAACTGCAGTAAGTGGTAACAGGTTAATTCCTGCATCTCTCTCCTGTGTGAAATAGTCAATAAGGTTTAAAATTATATTTTGTTCCCCTTCTAAATACCGTCGAGGCATTTTACACAATAAAAATACGAAAATGAAAATAAAATCTGACGTTACTTTTGACAAAACACTTTTTTTGACAAGTTTGAAAAATGACATAATTTCATAACCCATATTTTAGGATATTATTATTGTAGCTTTAAAAAATCAGCTGCTGAACGGCAGCTATATTGATTTTAAGAAACGACCAACCTTTTTGACGTCATTAATTTGTTTCAGTCTTTTTTTGCCCTTTTCTAATTTGTTAAAAGGTAGGAAATTGACAAGCCAAACCCTCGGAAACGAAGTATAGATCGTTTCACGAGGGTTTGACTTACGTCATAATGACGTCATGATTTGGAAAAAAGGTTGTCGTAGCTAATTCATATAAATTAATGCTGTTCACATTTTTAATTAAATTTTAGCAATATTGATGCAAGTTCGTTTCAAAGCGCCTTTAGAGCACGTTCAGAATTGGGGTCTAAAAAAATTTTTTAATTCATTATGATCCGATTGCACCAATAAAATTTTTAATTTTATTAAGGTAAAGCTGCTTAAATCAAAAATTCGATTGGACCAGCATTACCGGCGGATTCAAGATTTGCTTTACCTACCCAAAATATCTAGATCTTTAAGTTATTCTTGTCTCAATTTTGTTATTTTTTTGTTTTTCTCATGATGAAAGACCATCGAAATCCCGATTTTTTAGAAAATGTTATTTTGGCATAATGGAACAAAATTTTATCAGAAAACAAATTAAAATAACAAATTACTACCTTAAAACTGCAGTAAGTGGTAACAGGTTAATTCCTGCATCTCTCTCCTGTGTGAAATAGTCAAAAGGGTTTTAAATCATATTTTGTTCACCTTCTGAATCGTTGATTTTACACCATAAAAATACGAAAATAAAAAATAAAACTATTACTTTTGACAAAACAATTTTGACAAGTTTGAAAAATGACATAAGTTCATAACCCATATTTAAGAATATTATTATTGTAGCTTTAAAAAATCAGCTGCTGAACGGCAGAAATTTTTAAATTTTAAGAAACGCCCAAACCCTTTTTGACGTCATTAATTTGTTTCAGTCTGTTTTTGACCTTTTTAATTTGTTAAAAAAGGTTAGGCAATTCATGAGGAAAGTACAAACCCTCGTGAAACGAAGTTTATATACTATTCCCCGCTGATTAATCGGCCATATTAAAAAAATATTTCGTCAATACAACTTGTCCCTATACTTAAAAATTGCCAAATAGGCATTTTATTTCCTTTTCTTTATAATCGTCGAGAACACTTAAAGGAGAACAGATAGAGCTAATAAAGGCCCCGGTTTAAGTACATTCGTGTGGCAAAATGCCAAAGCGAGGCTCTACGATAGAGCTTTGCGGAGATTGATAGCAACTTTTTAATTAAGAATAACAATCGTGATAACTCCAAAGGGCTTTCGCTGGATTGTCAAGTTGCCGAGTTAGTTGTTACTTGGTAAAATTAAAGACGTGAGAAATTATTAAATAACAATAAAATATACAGGACCTATTGAATCTCATAATAAATAACTAAAAAAAAAAAATTTGAAATACTAAAAAAGGATTTTTATTATAATATTTATAATAATAATAATAATAATCAATTTTAAAAAATACAATCCTACAAACATTACTACATTAAAAAAAATAAATTTTGTTCACAACTCTTTTCCGAGGCAATGTTTTATAAAAGAGAAAGATAACGCCAATACCTATTAAATAGACGTAGCTAAAAGTATTTTCATTATAATTGGACAGAGATATGTTATGTAGGTAACACAAAACTTGTTTTTGTTACCTACATGACGTAATACTGTTGTATTGTACAGTGACGGCCATTAAATCTTGGGCAAATTTTTTTTCAAATTTGCCAATTTTTGTAAATCGCTGTTATTTACCTTGTTTTGTTTTTAAATACTATAAATAAAGCAAAAGATAAAATAAAATATTTATATTTTATAAAAACTAACAAATTAATAAATTAATTAACAATTTATTAAATTCAAACAAACTAAAATATCCTTCCAAACAAATTTAAAATTTTATTGCTGCCCCGTTTTTTTCTAAGACAGAGTTTTCCTCGTAACTCATTCCACGACTCTAAAATTTTATCCTTGAGTTCGTTTACATTTTGCGGCCTAAACTCTTTGTCCGTATTTATTTCTTAACTAATAAATCCCAAACATTTTCCATAACATTTAAATCCGACCACCTGCGGGCCACGGGCAAACCGATACGCTGCTATTACATCCATTCATTGACTTGAGGGCCCTATGAACGAAATTTTTTTTTGCTGAAAGATAAAATTTCGTCCGAAAATCGATTCAGTAAAAGGAAGAGATATTTTAAGGTCTATATTCTCCCCATTAAACATTCCTTCGATAAAATAACATACACCAAGTCCTTTGACTCAGCCACCCCCCAAAAATTTACCGAAAATCGCCCAATTTTTTCTGTCCTTTGGGATATTTTTCATCAAATCATGTTCCTTGAGGCTTGTATACTTTAAGTATCCCATTGTAGCACGACTGAAACATTTTTTCATCGGTAAATATTATATTTTCCCAAAAACTCGGAGGTTCCAAGTAAAACTGTGGAGGTAAAACCAATGCGTTGTTCTTTATTTCATTTGTTATAACAAATGGCTTTCCGGGTGGCAGCGCAATTCGGATATTTGCCGTATTCGTCGCCGTGCCGTTCTAACCGATGCAAACAGGCGAAAATTTGGGAAAATCCGGCCATAAATAGTAGTAGTGCTGATATGAATCACAAACATGTTTAATCGTAAGAAAATGTTAAAACTAAGATAACACGTTCATTTAAACAAACTCCCCTTGGGTTCATTTATTGCATTACATAAGCGCTGTGTTAAGTACCTATTTCCTTAAAAAAATAAAGCCCTATGAAAAATTTTACTATTATTATTAGACTGTTATTATTTTAACAATTTAAGCAGTTAAGAGTTTAAAATTCATAATAAGAGCGTTTATTTCGGCTCGAATTGAAGTTGGATTGAGGCACTTAACAGAGAGAGATAGGTAAAAAACCATTTTAACAGAATTGTAGGATTGAGATAGTTAATCCTGCATTTTTTCCAAATTGACTTGCTTTGTCACTGTTGAGTGCCTCAATCCGATTTCAATCTGCGCTGAAATAAACGCTTTTTGGACTGAAAATGTTTGAAATAAAATCCAAAATGAAAAGACTTTGATATACCTGAGGTTAATAAAATTGCTTATTATAAATTAAATAAAGTTGTGATTTGTTTGTTTTTGTTCTATTTAATTTTTATAACTAACTTTTGTGTGTAAAAATAAGAGCAATTTAAAAATACATGTTAGGAGTAATATATTTAAGTATGTAAAGTATATATACAGACCTCACTTAACAATAACTTTGTAATAATAATAAAGCCTAACCTATCTTAATAATTAAAATCAATCAATATCTTCACTATCACTTTCATCAGCAGAAACTGTTGGCTCATCAAAAAATGCCAAAACTTTTGAAGGGTACTGTTTAAGCTTTTAGCCGATGATTTTTTCATATTGGAGATTAAAGGATCAGAAGATATTAAAAGATTACAAAATATATTCCTCCATGTTTTGTTTTCTTGAAAACTTCCGTGCATGAAATTCTCTGAATCTTTTAATATCTTTGTTTTCTTTGATTCCTGGGCTTCGTCGCCAAGTTTCCCAATTGAACCATAAAATATGATAATCAGAACTGTGCATTAAGATTTTATGGACGGAAGTTGGCATATTGTACCACGGATACAATTCTACAAATTTTCTGGCCGTCTCATGACAGTAGTCCTTAAAACTATCAATTTTTATATGAAACCACTAGAAATTGTTAATAAAATTACTCTGAATCTAAATATCAAATCTTGATCAATGCCTGTAATTTCCAAAGATTTAGAACAGCATTTCAAAAAACGGCGAGCAGTGTTGCCGTCATTAGTACTTCCAAAACCAGGTTTTGGTTTATCAACCAATAGTCCCATTTCTTTAAAAAATAAGTCTTGGATTCGTTTTTTGGCATTTGCAAGTTTTTCTTTGTTTTCCAGGTCACTTTTTCTGCCAAATAACGACACTGCTCCATTCTTTCCTTGGACTGACAAATTCTTAACCAATTGACAAGTTGGCTTCTTTTAAACAAAGCAGATTTTGTTGCAGACCCTAAAATAGTAATTTTGTTAATTATTTTATTACTAGCAATAGCCTCTGTTCATCAGGGATAATGTAAAATTTTAATGGTAAAATAATTTTTTAAATCGGTCCAGTAGTTTCGGAGCCTATTCAATTTAAACAAACAATCAAATCTTTCCTCTTATAATATTAGTACAGATTATACTTTGCAATCAATGGTACTTCAAATTCAATTAGAAAAATCTTCCAAAATTGAGACCGTAGCTTGAAGAATTGAATGTTAATTCTAAAACCACATTATCAATAGCTGTTTGGATTATAATTTATATTTTGAAATTACATGAATGATTGTTAAAACTGTTTCTTTAATTCTTAGTTCAATATAATTAAGACAATATATTTTAATAAGATTTCGCCATTTAATTGGTCGCCATATTGAATTTTAAACCCATATGGCAATTTTTTTATTTCTCTATTTAATTTTCTATAAAATAATGTTTTATTTTATAAAAATTGATTTATTCTTTAAGTTAGTAGGAGAAAATTATTTGTTGCGTTTGGGACCTACATTTTATACGAATTTGGACCCAGACCATAAATCTTTAAAAATATTTTCTCGTCAAGATCGCAAATTATCGCAGCAACTTAAGATGGGATCTTACAAAGGACTTATTAAACAATAATTTAAAGCTAATTTAAATGCGGAAAATTACGAGAAATCATACTTTTACTTTAGCAAAAAGTGAAAAATTGAAATAAAAAAAAAAAATTGTTAACTTTTCAGAACACCAGTATAAAAACGTAAAGAAATATTTTAAATAAATATTATCTTTAATATTTCTACTTACCACCAGCAATAGGCTCCATAGTTACTTTACAAAATTTTCACCCACACTTTGCCGAAAAACTATATAAATTACTAATTTTCACAGGCGCTTTTAAATCACAATGAAATAGTCTCCATGAACATCAGCTTTCAACTAAAATATTTCTGCAAGTGACAAGACTAAAAATAATTGACTGTTTATTATACCCAGGTAACTAGATTATGAAATTATACTCAGAATGGGCCTTAATTGCAAAGTTGGTATTTCCGATTTATGGCCGGGTTTTCCCCGAATTTCGCTTGTGTGCGATGCTGGAAAATTGCTTTCTATTTTTGCTATAACTACAGATTTAAATGATTGGTTTCTCAAAACATTAACTAAATTAACTTCCAGCACTTCTATCAAAGGAATGTATTTCCTGCATTTTTTTTAACAAAATGAAAAGTACTCTTTTCTGGCTAACTCTGCTTAATAATTAATGCTTTTTTATCCAAAGTTATGGCATTTTAAAAAATATTTTTAGACACTGACAACGGACACCTGTTTCTTTATTAGGTTTTTCAACAGGCATTTATATTCAGTGAAGGGTGGCATAAGCCTATTTTACAAGAGGAAAAAAGAATTGCCCAGGATTTAATGGCCGTTACTGTACAAAATATAACTTAAATTTGACAACGGTATATTATTGAGCTTCCCAATATGCAACTTTGCCAAATTTAAACTACCCACCTCTCTGTTTAGGAGATCCCAAGATGTTCATTTGTTCAAATTGTTCTATATGGCCTTTCGTTAACCTTAAAACTTCCAAATTTGTAGCCAATTTAAAGCACAAATTATTGCAAATGTAAAAAAAATAAAAAAATCGAATGATTTTTTCATTGTCGTTTTGTCTTCTGATCTCTCCATAGATAAAAATAAATAAACTCTTTTTTTTCAGTGCTTCTGGTTTACAAAAAGCGACATAGATTACATCTACCAAATACCCACCATCTTGGTCTTGGTTATCAACATTGTCTTCATGATTTCGATCATGATCGTGCTGGTTACCAAACTGCGTTCGGCTAATTCCTTAGAGATCCAGCAGTACCGAAAAGCAGTAAAAGCTCTGGCCGTGCTGATACCTTTGCTTGGTGTGACTTATGCAATCACAATCTACGCTCCCCTAGAGGTTCTGGATATGCTGAGGAGCGCGTTGTTATCAGTCCAGGTAAGTGACTAACTAATTGTACTCTTATTTCCAACATCCGCTTAAACATTGTTATAACTTATAACTTTATTGCACCATTAGTTTTACAATACTACAAAATCCTATCTTAGAAACAAAAAACCTGATTTTTTTTACAAAGATATTGATTTTTAAAATTTTACTATACTTCAAGTCCAAAATTTCTGTCAATGACGCATCGCTCGCTTTTAGAGTGCCCCGGGTTGTGTGGGGTCAGGTTAATCAATTCCAGTGGAGTATGCATTTTAGAAAATAAATGATAAAATTTCGTCAAAACGTTAAAATATTTTTTACAAGCAAAAGTTATTTTCTTACATTTTTATCAACCCTTTAAATTAATAAAAGCCTATATTATTTTGGCATTATTCGGAATAATGAAAAATGTAATTTTTTTGCCTAATTTTGCAGACCTCCTATTTTGAGGTCATAGAACACAAATTAGAGTTTTTTTGGGATTTTTCAACGTTTTTCCAAAAAAAAAACTTTTTTTACTTTAATTTTACCTTTTTGATTTTATTTTGCTACATGAAAAAATAATAAAATTTTAGTCTTAACATAAATTAAAAAAGATGTAAAAGCAGAACGATAGACAATCCAAGTTACACCGACTGGCCAATTCACCACCGATCTTGCAATTTCAATATTAAATACGTTATTTACACGCATTGCTTCATCAAAATATCCACATATAAGGAACACGAAAGCCCTGAGATCATCAGCTTGTATAATCCAATAACTATTTCGGGTCTTTTCGGTTCCATATTTAGGATTTCCATATGAGATATTTTTGATCAAACATTCGGTCGAGCGAAGCAAGTTCGCATACCTAATAAAAATGTCATAAAGAAAACTATTACAACTTGGTAACAGGTCAACATTTTTAGAATTTCGAGTTGAATTCGGACGTAAACGTTTTACCTACTTTTTATTGAAAATTAAAGGTTTTTTCCTTACTTTTAAGTGATTTTTTTTTAATATTAAAATAGTATGAGTTTTTTAAATATGTTTTCGTGCAAATGACACAATTTAGAGGAATATGTCGTAAAATGGAATTAAACAATTCAATTATTATTATTTTTTTTAAATACTATAAGAGGCGGCCAAAAAAACAGCTTCTGATTCATGTTTAACAATCGAAAAGTAAAGAGTGTGCAAAAAATAGCGAAAAAATCTCATTTTCCAGTATCCGAATAATTACTAATATTGCTTTTTTGCCTTTCAAAACTTTGAATACCATACGCGAAAAAACTTTTGTTAAAGTTGCACATATCTCTGCAGCATCCAAAGTGGTTAGTTCTGGATTTCGTTCCCGAATCCCATGGTAAACATTTCTAACCATTATTCGTTCTTTTAACGTTAACTGTTTTTTTTTTTAGGCGGATAGCTAGTTAAATGTTGGTTAATATTCATAGTTTACAGAATTAAAAGCACTTAACAACATATACTACAATTATAAGAAACTTATAATATTTAGAAAATACCCTGTATAGCAATTAAATATTAAACTTACAAAATCTGTCCATAATCCATAATAACTAAATAAAATCATCGAACAGCACGAAAACCCTGTCGATACGCTTATTTTCAAGTCTCTTCAAGTTGTAAACTAAGGAATGTGTGTTGCCACTTTTATTCTCTTCTCGATAACAATGATTTCAAATACGTGCTATTTTATGGATCGTGACGGGTAACTTATTCTTGCGAATTATGACAACGTGGCGATAAAACTTTTGGCCGGTTCACTGTTATTTGAGCTGAAAAGTATATCATAGGCTTAAAAATCATTTACTAGTGTTAGATTTTTATTTAGCCGCTTCGTCGGTTGGGTGGCCGGTATTGAATGAGTCACTGACAGAAATTTTGGACTTTAGGTATAGGTCTGTTTGGTATTAATAAATAGTGTACACTATTTTATTTTTCTTCTAGGAGTACTTGGGTCCAAAAAGTGCAAAATAGTGTAGAATATTACTGAATAACGAAAAGACCTCATGTGTTGTGTGTTCAATCTCCTACAAAAATAATATTTTTAGCATTGAGAACCTCCAACTTTTGGTAAAGCGTATTCAATCTTATTTCAAATAGCGCAAACTTTGGGGTCCACTTAAAATACCGCATAACGAATTGAAGTAAAATAGGAAAAAATATGATGATCCGCCCTGGTACTAACCCTGGCCCGTTCAATTTTTTAAGAGTTGTTTGAGAGATGGGCAAGTTCGTCGCGGATGGCATTGAAGAAACGAAGATAAAAATGTTCATCCCAACCTTGCATTCATTTGTGGATGGGCCAAGAATAGAAAAAGATAAAAATAAACCCAAAAAATGCCATACAGGGTGTTCAAAAAATAGACGGAGATATTGTAATGGGCGATTCCTTGTTTAAAAATATGAGAAAAAGTTTCTATATATATGGGTCCGGAAATGCACAGTTTTCAAGATACAGGGTGATAACTTAAAAAATATATATTAATTTTTTATTAATATTTTAAAAAAATATTTACTTAATTCTTTTAAAATTTGGCAATATAATTTGTTGTATTAAGAAGCTAATTTAGCCCTAAATAGATTAAAATTATAAGGTCCAGTGGCGTCCCGGGGGCATCTTAGCGAATAAAATTGGCAAAAAAATGTACGCCACTGTCTTTTTTGCAACTTTAATATTTGTTGCTTGATTAGGCGTCTAAAAATACAAATTCTTCACCTCTTGTATTTTTTCGTATCTCACTTCGTTTTCAAGAAAAAAAAATAAAAACGGTTTTATTGCATGCCACTGGACAAAATTGGTTTATTAATTTTTGCTAAAGAAATCACAGGTGCCCTGAAAAACAAAAATTAACATAACATTTTTAGGAAAGAGTTTTAGTGCAACAACAGCTACAACAAATTTTGGAAATGTCCACCATTCATTTTTGTACACCTTCTCACTCGGCGAATCATTGAACGACGAACTCGAGCTAAAATTCGAGGCCTATTTCATACTTCTTCGCAAACATTTACAATTTTATTTTTTAACTCTTTTATTGTTTGTATGGAGGTGGCGTAAACCAGAGTTTTAAGGTGTCCCCATAAATAAAAATTGATTGGATTTAAGTCAGGGAAGCGAGGTGGTCATTGAATTGATCCACCTCTTCCAGCCCAATTTTTCCCAAAGGTGTTATTTAGATGAGTTCTAACAGCTATACTAAAATGAGAAGGAGCTCCATCGTGCATAAAAGTTATTTTATTACGTACATTTAGAGGAACTTCTTCCAGCAATACGGGCAATTCCTGTTGAGGAAACTCTAAGTAAGATTTGCCGTTTAATCTTAAGGGTAAAAAGAAGGGCCCAATTAAATTGTCACCAACAATACCCATCCAAACATTTAAAGAAAATTGTTCCTGGTGACGACATTGTACGTAAGCATAAGGAGTTTTTTCACTCCATACATGAGTGTTATGGAAATTAACAATACCATCCCGCCGAAATCCAGCTTCGTCCGTAAAAAGTATGGTTTTATTAAAATTTCAGTTATTATTAACCATTTCGTAATACCATTGGCAAAACTGCAAACGGGGCAGAAAATCTCTTGGTAGTTATGCCTGCACAAGTTGAACATGATACGGATACAAAAGTTGTTCGGAGAGAACCTGCCACACGGTGCTGTTGGAATGATTATCCCCTAATCGAGCAGCTACAGTCCTGGTACTTATTCATACCAGGATTTTGTTCCACGGCACGTAAAACTGCCTCCTCAAACTCAGGCGTTCCTACGGACCTCGGCCGGCCTCTGTCATTGGTGGGAATGGCAAAACTTCCTAAATAACATTATTGTCAAAAAATTACAAAAAATAAATAAGAAAATTTACCTCTTTCCCGTAATCTACAGTCGACGCTCTCAAAGGTTTTACTATCTGGAAGTTGCCGTTAGGAAAACGCTTCTGCATACAGGCGCCTCGCTACATAACAGTTACTGTAAGCACGTGCATACATTACATGCATGTCTGTCATTTCCTCAAAAGTGTAATTTTTCATCACAAAAACCAAGAAAAAAACTTTTTAGAAAAATTTTACCAAGAGAATTAGGTAAATAATTATTTTCTAGAAGAACTGACGCTTGTCAGTGTCAAACCTCCATGCAGAAATAATTTTTTTGGTTTCCAAGGCACCTGTGATTTTTTTAGCAAAAATTAATAAACCAATTTTGTCTAGTGGCCTGCAATGAAACGGTTTTTATTTTTTTTCTCGAAAATAAAGTGAAATACTAAAAAAATTCAAGAGGTGAAGAAGTTGTATTTTTAGACGCTTAATCAAACAACAAATATTGAAGTTGCAAAAAAGCCAGTGGCGTACATTTTTTGCCAATTTTATTTGCTCATATGCCCCCCGGGACGCCACTGGACCTTATAATTTTAATCTATTTAGGGCTAAATTAGCCTCTTAATACAACACATAATATTGCCAAATTTCAAAAGAATTAAGTAAATATTTTTTGAAATATTAATAAAAAATTATTATTATTTTTTAAAGTTATCACCCTGTATCTTGAAAACTGTGCATTTCCGGACCCATGTTTATAAAAACTTTTTCTCATAATTTTAAACAAGGAATCGCTCATTACAATATCTAGTACGGATCATTATATTTTTCTATTTTAGTTTAATTTGTGATGCAGTGTTTTGAATGGACCCCAAATTTACCAAAAGTAAGAGGTTTTCAATGCTTGGAAATATTATTTTTGTAAGAGACTGTACACACAACACATGAGGTCTGTTTGATATTCAGTTTTATTTTACACTATTTTATACTTTTTGGGCTCACCTAGTCCTGAAATACACCTTCCATAAGAGCGATTACGTAAAAAAAAAAGAATAAAATGGTGTACACTATTTCTTAATAACAAACAGACCTATTAAACTTTCAAAAATCAATATCTTATAATCAAAATGGTAAAAAATTTAATTTTCTAATACTATGATTTATAATGCGTTAATTTAAAAAAATATATCGTAAAAACCGTTTTCGAGATATTCCGTAAAAAATGCTTGGCTTTCATACATAACAGGTTAATTATGCACAATTTGATTGTTAATATCTTGCTTTAAAAACGATAAAAATTCCTTTTTTTAATTATGTAAAAGACACCTTTATTAACCCTATATCTCAATTTAATTTAATTTATAAGAAAAGCCGTTTTACCAACCAACCTAACCAAAACTACCTTTAATTTAATAGAGCCAATTTTGTCGGTGATGTCATGCGCAAAGCCACCCAATTTTAAAAGGCCTGTGTATCATACTTTGTTTTGTTGTGCCATGGTATATGCAATTAAAACAACCCAACCTTCAGTTTTTATTTGCATTAGACTGCCTATATAACTATATAATTTTCTTCCAAGGTTTATCCCTGGAAAACTTCGTCCCGAAGTTCCAGCCCGGAGTTTTCATCTCGAGAATTATCCTGCGAGTTACCGCTAAGAAGCGGAAACCATTAGCAACTTCATAATAAAACTTTTATTAAATAAGTTGATCCCGTTTGGTCTTTGATCTTTTCACGTAAATATTTAAATTTTCAAGAAGTTTCGTAAATAAATTTGTTTGCGTTAATAATGAAATAGAAAGGTGCGTCCTTTATTAATTTTCCACCGCGTAATTGTTTTCTTGAAAAGCGGGGTAAAATGCTAATCTGTTAGCAGTATTTTAGGAATCTAAAATAAAGGGAATTTTAATGGTTTTTTTTGTGGAAAAGAACATAAACTAAATAAAGTAACTAATATAACTGGGTGTTTAATAATAACACTAAAACCTTGGACTTCCATTGTCTTTATGTTAATTATTACACAACGTTTCGGTTGGTGATGTATTTAAAACCGTTTTCAAGTAATAACCAAAAACTATTCTTTAAAAGCTACGACTTATATGCTATCCGTTGTTCTCCGAAGCTTGACCGACTTTTCACGGGTCAGCAACGGCTGCCAAATATTCGGAATATCGATAGTAGGCTTGCTAAATACATTTTGGTTGTTTACAATTATTACAACTTCTTTAAATTTTCTTTTTTTCCAGTAAGTTTCTTTATGAATAGTTTTTACTTCCGACCATTGTATGTGGTGTTGTTTTGACCAAGCGTATTCGACAATCCCTGATTTTGACTTTTACCTTGTTCCGTATGTTTTTTGTGTTCTTTTATTTTTTTTTTATCTTGGGACAGTCCACGAAGGCTGATGCCTAAGTACTAACGTACCGTGGGTGTCTTCAGTGTGGTAAGAGGGAGTTTGTTCACACGGGACTTAAATTTTTGGAGATTGGGAGGAGAAGGAAAAACTTCTGCGGGCAGCAGGTTCCATAGTCTTGACATTCTAGGAATAAAGGAACGAAGAAAGCGGGAAGTTCGGGGCCTCTCTAACTGAACTGTAAAAGGATGCATAAAAGTTGCATTACGTGTTGCTCTGTTGGGAGCTGCCAGAAAAGGAATAATACTGGTCAATTCCTCTGAGCAGAAGCCGTGAAAATTCCTATAGAAGAGGGACAGATCCCCTACAGCTCGACGATGTGCAAGAAGAGGAAGCCTTTCTGTGAGCGTTGGATCATTAATAAGACGAACAGCTCTTTTTTGAATGGAGTCCAGAAGGCTAAGTGTTGTAGGGGACGCCATTCCCCAGACATGAGAACAATATTCTAAAGAGGGTCTAATTTGGGATACATACAGAGTGTACAGATTGGAAGAAGAGAAATATTTTCTGGCTCGAAAGAGGAATCCAATCTTTTTTGAAGCTGTCGAAGCTATGGATGAAATGTGTTTGTGCCAGTTGAGGTTATTCTCAAAAGTAACGCCGACTAGATTAAACGTCTCTTTGTTCTGCAGAACTTGGCCGCTCATATGTAAGGGATGAGCATTCGCAGACTTTTTTCGCGACAGCGAACATGACTGTGTTTTTGAGGCATTAAACTGAACACGATTTTTGGCGCCCCAATCCAAGATAAGTTTGAGGTATTGTGAAAGAGATATCTGCATTGACCTGCGCTTGTTTTCAAGATCAGAATTACACGGTGGCTTAAGAAATTGAATACTAGAGTGGAGGGTACTATCGTCAGCAAAACTATGAATGGGATTGATTGTGGAAGAGAGAAGATCGTTAATGTGTAGAAGAAACAGCGTGGGTGCCAGCACTGAGCCCTGGGGCACCCCAGCATTAATTTGGTAGAAGCTGGAGGAATGACCATCTACACTAACTGATATACGTCGATTAGAAAGGAAACTGGAAAGCCAAGAGCAAAGCTTAGGTTGAAGACCGTATGTTAAGAAGCCCATAATGCCAGACCTGATCGAAAGCTTTGGATATGTCAAGAGCAACGACCTGGGATTCACCAAGAAACCCAAGGGACTTGTTCCAGTTGTGTGAGACAAAGGAAAGAAGATCAGCTGTGGATGATCTTTTTGCGTAATAAAAACTCCAGGGTCGTATTTAAAAAAACAAAGTTAATAATGGCAACTCGAAGACAAAACGTTGGTATGTAAATCTAATAACCCTGTCTTGTAGAACAGAAAAAGTAGCAATATGAGTGTTAAATTTAT
Organism: Listronotus oregonensis; assembly: GCA_019359885.1. Taxonomy (NCBI): domain Eukaryota; kingdom Metazoa; phylum Arthropoda; class Insecta; order Coleoptera; family Curculionidae; genus Listronotus; species Listronotus oregonensis. The sequence continues at coordinate 25,394 of JAHBCN010007212.1, read as the reverse complement.
TTTGTTATCACTATTTAAATATAGTAATAAAAAAATAAAAATTAAATGGCGAATATTTGTTTTTTCCAAAAATCTTCAGAAGTATTTAAAATTGTTAAACTTTTAAGGTGCCATTTTGATCAGTATCAAATTGCAACTTTGCCTTTTTTTAATCGACCTCGTATATCTTCAAGTTTCCGAGATCCTAATAATGAGAATTGAATTTGGGACACCCTGTTCAGGAGCAGAGATATTTCAGGCTGGTTTATGCAGGCAACTTTAAATTTAATTTAACTTTAATTTTTACTTTAGTATAAGATCATTACAAACCAATATACAGTAAAGCGCAGAGCACTGCGAACATAGGACAATCCTGGGCGATTTTGGATGTACCTAAAAACGCCGCACGCATTGCTTATCGATCAATAATTTTCCAGCAAACAATAACTTATAAGAAGCGCGTCGGCCGGCCAAGCGATCAATTTAATACGTTTATTTCTCAAATAATTCTTTACTATCGAACGCTCGACAGCTATAGTTGTATGGTGTCGATTATTTGCGACCAAAAAGTTTTTTTTTAATAAAATAATAATTAATAATAATGGATGTTCTCGAACTGGAAAAAAAAATTATAAAAATTGAATGGTTATCACCGTGGAAATCCTGATAGGAGAATAAGGGAATTATTTATTAATTTATTTCCAACCAGGCTTACCCCACGATTTCCACTATTCACCGAGTCATTAAAAACTTTCTGATATTTGGTTGTTTAACTCCAAGAAAACATAAACATGATAGTGCACCAGAAAAAAACAACGAAAGGAAAATGAAGGAAAATATGGTAGTGGCAAGTGTTATTGAAAATCCTACAATTTTATTAATACAATTGCACAACAGATTAATTGGAGCAAAAGATCAGTAGAAAGAGTGCTGAAAAAAAAATGCATACCGATCCTACAAAGTAAGAAAAACCCATGAAATTTTCCCTGATGACCATTTTAGACGAATGCAATTTTGTGAAACTGTAATGGAAATGGAAAATAATAAAAATTTCATAAGAAACATTGTTCTTCATGGTCTCACCCAACGATTTTTGTCTCTGGGGTCAAGTAAAATCACAAATTTATGGTTTCCAGGAGAATAGGGCTAATAATCTACAAGAATTGCAATTACAAATTGAGATTTCTTTTAGGATTATTGCCCTTAACATTCTAGCAAATGTCAGAAGACGTTTTTATGACAATCTTGGTTATTGTTTGGTTCGGGAAGGTGGTTTATTTGAGCATCTTCGATAACTTGAGAGTTTTTCTTTTTTTATTCTATGAATGCACATTAATTTATTTTTATAAAAATATCTTCTTCATTCCATTATTTATTTGAGAAAATTCTTTTATTTTATTAGGAAAAACTGTTTGGTTCTTAAAACCGTAACAAACGTTGCGGTCTCGTAAGCAAATAATTTTAAATTTATGGCTGATAAGAAATCCGATCGAAGACGGTTGATGCTAGCTATAGCATATGGCATATAGCTCCTGCTACTTGCCTATAAACACTGCATATTCTTACTGAATATAAAAACTTAGTACACAATTAAACTGGGCAGATAACTCTTCCGAATTTATCACCGCACTCCCCACCAGTCCCAACCAAAAATGAGCCACGTGAGGAAACGAGACAGAAATTGAAATGCAAGCCACAAAATTATTATTGGTATTTTAGAATTGGGTACATCCAAAATTGTCCAGGAGCCTCCTATGTTCGCAGTACGGTGCGCTTTACTGTATAAGCGCGTTTATACACACTTAAACTTTAACTTTTATTTAAGAAGTTAGCCAACTTTTATCTTTTTAAAGTTAAATTAAATAATAACGATTATGAGCATGCGCGAGCAGTGTAACCAAACTTAAAATTCCCCTAGATCCAGCTGTCACCTTCAACCTGCTACCCGATTTACGTTACGAACAGTACGGATATCTTTATTATTTATTTTGTTTATTAAATTATAACAAACCAAGCACAAAAAATAGTCAAAACCTTGTCAGAACATAAAAAATGGTGGAACTGTAATATTTTATTATGTTAAAGACTTTTGACATTTAAAATAAAAACTCCTAGATTAATACCAACCCGACGAAATGTTCGTCTTTCTGCGCTCCCGTAAGGTAAATGTAAATATTATCTATAAATGGTCTAGAAATTCTGAAAGTTAAAATAAATTTAAATAAAAGTTAAATCAGATTTAAAGTTGTCTGCATAAACCAGCCTTTAGTGTATAAAATGGAGTTGGGACACGCCGTATAAAAAATGATATTTCATAATTTTGAGTTTTTTTTAATTCTATTTAATTTTGTTAAATTACCTCTTTTTGCGAATAAAATAGTATACAAACCGTAATAAAAACTTTCATTACTCTCTTGAGAATAACCAAACCTCTCGACAGTAACGAAACATACTATTTACCTCTGTATCTAATATACCTACTACTGCATTATGCAGGTACTCCGGCCCATAATGTTTTTATCTTAAAATATGAATCAAATGCGAATGAGCTTCACATTTACTTTATTAGGAAAGCTCTGTGCAAAGCCTAATTGGAGCTTTATTACAGTCAATTCACTTTAAGCAATTGCATTAGGCACAGCAAATTTAATAATGCTGCACGGCCCTATGCTCTTGGAGTTTAAAGTACAAAAGCGGCACATTTAGGCTTTGATAAAAAGTCGATAATACACTCGGTGCAAAAAGTATTGCTTAGAAATTTATATTGAAGGAGTGAAAGTGTGGAAGATTATCAGTGGCGCGGCATTTACAAAAGATAAAGATAAGATAAGATAAAGATAAAGATAATTTTTATTTCCTCAATTTAAAAGTACAAACAGCACAATAATTGACGAAAAAGTCAAAAAGTCCTTAAAATAAATACTACAAATTAACAAAAAAAATATTTAAAAAAAACAGTCAAAACGTTTTGTACTAAAAATAACTTACATAAAGAGTAAAAGAAAAACAACAGTAATGAAGTAGATTTTACCTTGAAAAAAAATCCTCAAAGCAATAACAAGTTCTATCTAGTAGAAACTTTTCTAATTTACTTTTAAAAACATTGATATTCTTGGAGTTTTTTATGTCATCATTAAGGGAATTATAACATTTACAACAATTAAAATAAAAATGTTTTTGGTATGTTGCTGTCCGATGCCTGTCCGGAACCAATAAAGCTCCATTTCTAGTGTTGTGATCGTGTTGCATACCATTAGTTACAAATAAGCTTCTATTTCTGTAAACATAAATGCACAGTTCCAAAATATAGGTTGAATAAAAAGTCAAAATTTTTAATGTTTTAAAAGCGTCACGACATGTTTCTCGATGTGTTAAACCACTGATTATCCGAACTGCGTACTTTTGAAGCAAAAAACCCTATTAACCTGAGCACCCCCACCATAACAAATAATCCCATATTGTAAATGGCTATGAAAGTATGCATAATAAAGAGTAAGAAGGGTGTCTCTACTGCAATGTTGGGACATGAAATTTAAAGCATAACAAGCACTACGTAATTTTGCTCAGAGAAAATCTATATGCGAGTTCCACTGCAACTTAAAATCCAGATTCAAACCTAACATTTTAGTGGTTTCACTACAATTAATAGGACTTGCCGTATTTTCAAAAAGTGTAAATTTATCTAAATTGGGCCGCCTTGATAGAGTATACAAAAGAGCTGTGGTTTTGCTTGTATTTAAATTAAGATAATTTTTTTCTGACCACAAAATAATTTTACGATATACGTTTTCACTACTAATTTTTAACTTACTAAGGGTGTTTTCTTTAATTAAAATATTAGTATCGTCAGCGTAGCAAACTGTATATACATTTGAATTGGTACTAAGATAATTAATAATGTCATTCGAATAAACCAAATAGAGTAGAGGACCCAATATAGATCCCTGTGGTACTCCTCGGGTAATACGACTCCTTTCACTCTTTGCCCGATTTAGCCGTACAAACTGAAAGCGATTTTCCAGATAACTCTTAAAAAAATTGTATGGAATGTTTTTTTATTGATTATTGAATAATCTGCCGTTTTTAGAATCGGTATACGGTCAGGTAAAAAAGATATCGGACCCTACCTCATGTTTTTTAAATGGTACACCCTGTATATACAGGGTGTCCCAAAAGGTATGGTCCAAAGTTTGGGATCGTGTAGATTGAATCAAAATAAGGTAACAACTTCATATAACTTTTTGCTCTATGCCCCTCTTTACCGAGCTGTTAGCTCTTAAAGGTAACAATTGAAAATCGATTTTTTATTAATAACTTTTGAACGCCTTGTACGATCTGGAATTTTTTTTGTTGATTAATTCTAGCTAATAACTGTCTTGCATTAACTGCTATAAACATGACCCGGAACCGTCAAAGATACCAGGTCCGGACTATTAAATTTGTAAAAAACTTCAACATTTTTGCAGTGTTGCCATATTAAACATTTTGACCTTACTGGTAGATTCTCCTGAGTTTTCTATGGAAAAAAGGTATACTTTATCTTTATTGATAGGACTAGCGGTTTTCGCGTAAAATGCATTTAAAATCATTAAGGTATACTCGAGGCCTCTCGATAAGATATACCCTGGGGCTCTCAATAAGGTGTACTTGAGGACTCCCTATGAATCTTATGTCAAACTCTACTACCTTATTACATTACTTTAAACTACAGTAAGCCATGAAACGAAAGCTAATATCCTAGAAATAAAACTATGTTGACTTTATAGCTGGAAAGACATTACACAATATATTTTAACAAACAAATCAGCAAAAGAAATAATTGACACAAGAAAATAAATTAAAAAACTTTAAAACCAAATAAGAGAGCCAGATTAAAGGAAAAAGTAACGGGGATCATGGCAGATGTTCGAAAGCCCCTCCGTTGTTTTTAATGCATTTTTTACATCTTTTACGAACGAATTTTAAGGCAATCATGATGTGTAATGGTTTTATTTCTGCAAAGGTCTTATGAATTCTTTGATCAAGTTGTTGTCAGGTTAAGATGACTTCTTTATAAATTTTATTTTTTAACACTTTCCTAAGAAAAAAAATCTGGAGGTCTTAAATCAGGAGATCGTGTTGGATTATGGGCCTCAACAAATCCTAACACGTTTATTTCTTAATTTTTTTCTTTTTATTTTTTTTTATCTTGGGACAGTCCACGAAGGCTGATGCCTAAGTACTAAAGTAACGTGTGTATCTTCAGTGTGGTGAGAGGGAGTTTGTTCACAGGGACTTAACTTTTTGGAGATTGGGAGGAGAAGGAAAAACTTCTGCGGGCAGCAGGTTCCATAGTCTTGACACTCTAGGGATGAAGGAACGAAGAAATCGGGAAGTTCGGGACCTCTCTAACTGAACTGTAAAAGGATGCATAAAAGTTACACCACGTGTTGCTCTGTTGGGAGCTGCCAGAGAAGGACTTATACTGGCCAACTCCTCTGAGCACAAGCCGTGCAAATACCTATAGAAGAGCGACAGATCCCCTACAGCTCGACGGTGGGCAAGAAGAAGAAGCCTTTCTGTGAGCGTTGGATCATTAATAAGACGAACGGCTCTTCTTTGAATGGAGTCCAGAATGCTAAGAGGACGCCATTCCCCAGATATGAGAACAATATTCTAAAGAGGGTCTGATTTGGGATACATACAGAGTGTACAAATTGGAAGAAGAGAAATATTTTCTGTCTCGGAAGAGAAATCCAATCTTTTTTGAAGCTGCCGAAGCTAGGGATAAAATGTGTTTGTGCCAGTTGAGGTTATTCTCAAAAGTAACGCCGACAAGATTAAATGACTCTTTGTTCTGCAGAACTTGGCCGCTCATATGTAAAGGATGAGCATTTGCAGACTTTTTTCGCGACAGGGAACATGACTGTGTTTTCGAGGCATTAAACTGAACAAGAATTTTGGCGCCCCAATCCAAGATAAGTTTGAGGTCTTGCGAAAGAGATATTTGCATTGACCTGCGCTTGTTTTCGAAATTAGGATTACACGGTGGCTTAAGAAATTGAATACTAGAGTGGAGGGTACTATCGTCAGCAAAACTATAAAGGGGATTGATTGTGGAAGAGAGAAGATCGTTAATGTGTAGAAGAAACAGCGTGGGTGCCAGCACTAAGCCCTGGGGCACCCCAGCATTAATTTGGTAGAAGCTGAAGGAATGACCATCTACACTAACTGATATACGTCGATTAGAAAGGAAACTAAAAAGCCAAGAGCAAAGCTTAGGTGGAAGACCGTAAGAAGGAAGTTTGTTAAGAAGCCCATCATGCCAGAACTGATCGAAAGCTTTGGATATGTCAAGAGCAACGATCTGGGATTCACCAAGAAACTCAAGGGACTTGTTCCAGTTGTATGAGACAAAGGAAAGAAGATCAGCTGTGGATCTACTGTGACGGAATCCATATTGTCTATCATGTAAGATCTTATGTTTTTCCAGATACTTTAAGATTTGGGAATTAATGAATTTTTCCACCACCCTGCAAACAACCGAAAGAAGAGATATAGGTCTATAGTTGGAAGGGAGACTTTTGGATCCTTTTTTGGGGACAGGTTGCACACGTGCAGCTTTTCAACTCTCCCGGAAAATGCCCGTGTCGTAAGAGATTTGAAAGAGGCGAGTTAAGATGGGTGCAAGCTCAGGAGCACATTTTTTAAGACGATTGCTGGTATGCCATCCAGCCCAGACGATTTTTAGTATTAAGAGAAAAAAGAATACGCTTGATCTGTTTAACTTTAAAAATTATATCGGACATTTTATGAGAAACAGGGACAACTGTTGGAAGGGGAAGATTAGTAGGAGGATCAAGCGTAGAATTGGCAGCAAATTGTTCTTTTCTTCATTATAAATCTTTGATTTCGGCTTCGTTAAAAAGCCGAATGTTTTTAAATCCAGCGAACAAAATATAAATTATGCGCTATTTCTTCGTTTTTTTTTTTTACTTTTAATATAAACTGGTATCATATCAATTTTTTAAAAGGTTGATAAGTCATTTTCTACTAATTAATATGTAAAAATGAAATAAAAGTTAAATGTTAATAAAAACCAGAATGTCAACATAGTTTTGTTTCTGGGATATAGCCTACTGTGGTTTAAAGTAATAAAGTTTAAATTAATTGCATAGAAAACCAATATCATCGATGGTGAGTTATATTATGAAGAAAATTTAATATGCTCTCTTTTTAAATTAAAATATACAGGGTGTTTCATTTAAAAAAATGAGGTTAGGTCCGATAACATTTTTACCCGATCCCGCATACTTATTCTAAAAACAACAGATTATTTAAGAATCATTATATGTATAAGGACTTTTATATAACATTTTTCGGAATCTCTTTTAACTAAAAAAATATAGTGTCAAAATGTAACCATTTTTTCCGTTTCTGTTATGAAAGGGAAAATCATAAATTTTAAATTTACCATTTTAAGTTTGACCCAAAAAAAACATTACTTTTTTAAAAGCACTAACAATTACGAAAATACTCTATCGAAGTGTCGAAAATTGGATACCCTATATGTTGGAACTTAGCCGCAGTGTCTTGTGTCGACCATGCATTGTGAACATGTGTAGTTTACGGCTCATGCCGTCAATTTTTTTTTTGGCGCCAAAGTTTTGTGTTTGAACTTTAAATTCTTTCAACTCTGTTACAAAATTTCGTATAAAAAATGTTTGGCGAAAGGGTTATTTAGCCAATGAAAAAATTATGGCTAAGGGCCTAATCAAAGGAAGAGTTTTGGATCCTCTTTCATGGGTAGGTTAATATTTTACCCAAAATAATTTAATTCTGTTTTACATAGAAAAATGAAACATCGGATTCCACACTAGACAAATCAGATATATGCGACCTTCAAAGTTAACTCACAAAGAAAATCAGAGTAACTTCTTGCCGTCATTTGTATGTATGAAGAAAACCTCAATTTTACAATTTACATAAGTGAAACGGAAAAATACCTTTCCTAACAAAAGTGACAATCGTAATTTTATTCATCGTTTTGATTTTGGCATACGGACTGTTCTCTTGTTAACAAAACTAGTAACTTGTTTAAAAAAAATAAATTTAAAAAAATTAATCCGATTTAAAGAAAAACTAACCTAAAATTATGAAATCATATTTTTATATAAACACTAAATCAACGAAAACAGCATAAAAAAGTAGGTCTCTAATTTATTATAGGGGCTTAATTCACTGACCAACATTCTAAAACTTTTTTTGCCTCCCTGGAATGATTGTGGCTGGATTTTATATATTTTGGCCTGCTGAATCCAGATCTGGCTTCAGATTTTCGATATCAGCCTTCAATAATGAGGGAGAGACACATGTTTTGATATTAAGCAAAATTCAATAAAAACTCACTTTAATACTGATTTATTAATTTAAAAAATAAAAAGGTATGATACATTTTAGTAACAGTTAATTTATGTTCAGTATAAACATTTTCAAGTGTTATTTTATTTTAATATTCATTTCCTTGAACTCTTCCTTTTATAAGAAAGACTGGATGTGTCTCGTATTAGGGTCCAGCAATGTCGGCTAACATATTCGGGCTCCACTTTCCAGTATATCTTTTCTCTATCGATGCGATGTCTTGGTGAAATCGTTCTCCATGCTCGTCCGATATAGCTCCTAGATTTTCAGGAAAAAGTCCAAATGGGAATGGAGAAAGTGAAGTTTTAGGGACATGTTGCATTTTAAAATATGATAGGCCGTGAGCAGTTCTTCCACGAGTTCACGATAATTTTCTGACTTGGTGTTTCCAAGAAAATTTTGCAAACACTTTCAAATGCATTCCATGCCCGTCTTTCATGGTCACTTAAAATGTCCGTGAAGTTGGCATCTTTAAAGAGTTGCCTAATTTGGGACCAACAAAAATTCCTTCTTAATTTTGGCTTCACTTATACGTGGAAATTTCTCTTTAAATAGTTGAAAGCATTTCCGTTTTTATCCAGTGCTTTTACAAAATTTTTGATCAATCCTAACTTTATGTGAAGTGGAGGTAAATATTTTTTCTTTCTGAACTAACGGTTCTCGGGTCAAATTTTAACTCCAACTTCTATTTTTTCACGTGGAGGCCAAACCTTTATTTTATAATGTTTGTCTCTTGCACGGCTGTCCCACTCACACAAAAAGCAGCAGTATTTTGTGTATCCTGACTGCAGTCCTGTCAATAACGCTACCACTTTCAAATCTGCACATATATTCCATTTGTGATCTTCGTACTTTATACATCTGAGTATCATCTTCAGATTGTCATATGTTTCTTTCATATTTACCGAATGAGCTATAGGAACGGATGGATGTTCATTTCCATTATAAAGTAAAACAGCTTTTAGACTTGTTTTAGACGAATCTATGAATAGTCTCCATTTATCGGGCGTATATGGTAAGTTCAGTTCGACCATTAGGCCAGGAATATCATGGCAAAATACTAAATCACCGTCCGCTGCAAAAAATTTGTGAGAGTAGATTCCCTTTTTCTGTAGATGGACACCTTAACTCCTTTTTCCAAGAGGTTCCACTGCTGCAGGCGGGATCCGAGAAGTTCCGCTTTTGTTTTCGGGAGGTCCAAGTCACGAACAAGGTCATTCAATTCACCTTGAGTATTTGAGGTGTATCGGGCAAATCAATGGAACTAGGGATGTAGCTTGGTCCGGCTTTGGCGAAGTACTTCGAGAGTCTGATTCCGAATCAAGCGTGTAACTCTCAGGTGGTTGGGAATGGGTAATGAATTGTCATGGGGTACTGGTCGCATTGCAGACGGAACATTGGGATACTGAATGCTACGTTAGTTTTGCTAGTAATTCCTTTGATATTCGTCATGCAAAAATAACAATCATCTACGTGATTACGAGGTTCCTCCAAACCATTGGAACTGCAAATGGCATAGATTTATGCGTACCTTTTAGCCATCCGTCAATGTTCTCGAACACGAACTGCAACACACTTTTGGGGCCCAGGACTTATCTTGATCGCCAACTTTACATCCAAAGTACAGTTCATAAGCCTTTTTACTATGAAGATATCGGTTTTTGGTACGCCTTCGCGGTAACTTCGCCACAAATATAACAGAATTTATCAGCTTTATTAACACAAATTCGCGTCGACATTTTTCTTACACGTAGATCTATCTAATCGAAAAATCAACAGATGTTTACTAAATGATTATAAAATAACGACTAAAGGGATATTTCAAGCATAGATCCACCTACCTGTCCATAATAATGGGTCGCCCATTTATTACCCCTCTACTAGACCCTTCCGAGAAATCTGAGGCTAATAAAAACATTTGAGGGTTAGTTGTATATTAGTATAAGTCCAAATATTACAAATCACACGATTTTTTTATAGGGAGGATTTTTCTGTTAGACAGTTGGCTCCCCTATACATTTTACAGAAAAAATGTAAGATAACTTTTTGAAGTGACCATTCTGGCAAGCCCTCGTGCCAAGTTTTAAAAAAATATTTAGAGAATCTTGAATTATTTAATTAAATGTAATTGCAAAATTACCAAATTTTTGGTTCAAGTAAAACCAAACAGACACCATCCACCAGCAAACAATTTGTTATAAGGCTTTGTCAAATCTGACGTACAACCGAATAAATATTTTTTTTTCGTTTTATCAATCTTACAAACATTACATTCAAAGTAAAAGACACTTTAACATTATTTTTTTATCAAACCTTTTATTTACTGTAACAATTAAGTTTAATAATAATTATTGCTATTGATCATTAAAAAATTATTTTATCATACTAGAATTACGTTAAACCAATAGCAGTATTTGAAATATTTTTAATTTATTTTCCCATCAAGTCTATTTGGTCCATTAAACGTATTGTCAGTACATTCGAGTTTAAAGCCATCGCAATAAATAATTGGAAATGTTTAACTCAGAAGATCGAAAATAGATCCGAAAAAAGAAAGAACTGAACTCTTAATATTTTACTAGGTTTGGAAAAATAAAATTAAATAAAATACAATAACTTTTTTAAAAATATTAACAGCTAAACAATACCTCAACCGATCATAAAATTTATTTCTAACGTTGCTAAGTTGATAATGCGAAATTGTATTACATTTTAACGAAATAGCGTTTTGTAGCTGGTTTAGATTCTCAAATTTTACACTTTTATAAATGACACTTTTTAAATGACCCCACACAATGAAGTCATTCGGTGAAAGATCAGGTGACCTTGCTGGCCAAAGTATCCGGTACCGTGGACCAATAATATTGCCGTTAAAGGCATTTTCCAGGTACATGCATTATGGGTGGGGCAACCATCCATTTGGTACCAGATCATTTGATCTTCCCGAACAACTTCTTCCAATCGGGTCTAATTTGATTTTGAAATAAGTCCAAATAGGTTTCTGCTGTCCATAAAAAAGGGTCCAATGATATGGTGTCCGATAATTCCCACGAATACATTTGTTTTTTGGGGATATTGTGTTCGAGTATGAACAAAGCGATGATCATTTTCTTGGCTCCAAAACCGGCAATTCTGAATATTTGGTTCATTGTTGAGGGTGAATGTACATTTATCGGTAAAAGAAATATTTCTTTAAAAATTCCTATCGTTATTTACTCTTTCCATCATTTTAAAACAAAATGCCATTCTTCGCTCTTCATCTCTTTCCTGCAGCTCTAGATGTTTTTCGAATTTTTACGAATAATTTTTGTGTTTTTTCCAAGTGCGCAACACCGTTGTATGATGTTTATTTACCTCTTACCAAAGAACCCTCGTATATTAACCATTTTGTTTTTCTCCACACTCGGTAGAATATTAAGATCTCAGTTCTTTCTTTCTTTGGCTCTATTTTCGATATCCTAAGTTAAACATTTAAAATTATTTATTACGGTATCTTTGGACTCGAACTTACTGACAATACGTTTAATAGTTAAAAGGTACGGAATGGGCTTGGTGGGGAAATAAACTGAAAACCTTTCAGATACTGCTCTAAATTGTTTTCCGCATAATGCGACTTAATTATAGATACTTTTTCGTCGATTGAATAATTTATATATTTTTTTAAATACCGACTGTCACTGATTTATTAACATTCTTTTTTTCCTCATGGTAAGTTATTGAAAATATTGCTTATTTTTAACTTGGCAAGGTTTGTCCAATTGTCTAAAGTATTTTTTGTACATGGGTTTTCATTTCTGCGACCATACGTATAAAAACATAAAAAACCAAATATACGTAATCTATTTTGTATATTTGTTTGGAAACCCTAATAGATTATCATATATGAACATATTGCAGTTTTATTAATATTATATTTTATAAGTATGGAATTGTAGCCCTCTTTTTGTGGAGTTGGTTAAAAAGTAAATCTTACCAGACAAACTTTAAATCGATTGCCTATCTATAGAAAAATCTATTTAAGGTCGTAAATTTTCCCGGAAAAGCTTGAAAAAGACATTTGCTTTATTCTGGTTTAGGCAGTTTAGATAGTTTTGAAATAATGATCCCCTAAGCTCCAATAAATTATAGAGTGAAGGAAAAAAGTAAATAATTATAGAGGATCCGTTTTCTGATTATTAGGAATAAATAACAAGAGAAAGTTATTTTTGTATCATTTATTTCGTTTCGTATTAAAAGTTTATTAACAAATAGTTCATTTATGGAATTTGTGTATACAGGTTGTCCTAATAATCTGTATACAGGGTCATCTAATGAGGACCGACCAATGCCATATTTGTGACTTTCATCATATTTAAAAAAACGAATGTAAAACATTATTTTTTCGTAGCATCTTAAAAAAATATCTTCTAAGAGCTGGAGTCGAAGTTTTACACGATTGCAGTCCCGGATGAAATTCATCGATATGGTTCCTTGGTAAGGGAACCATATCGATGTCTTCTATGGCTCGACGCAACCTTAGAAATTTTTTTATAAAAAGGTGGACATTCTCTCCCGCGTTAGATACATAAACAGTAGCTAATTTACATTAGAGGCTTTCGGGGCTAATGCCCAGGACGGCAAAATTGCTTTAAAAGGTGCATTTGTGTTGGAATCAACTTCATATTACGATAAATAAAAAACCGTGTGTATGTGTGTGTTTTAGTGTACACACGTATGAAGTGAAATTTCTTTATAAAACGTCATTCACCCGCACAATTTCAAAACACACTTAATGACATTTCTCAGATTTTTTTCCATTTGTGTTATAAAAAAAATTGTAGCATAAGTAATAAATTTAATTTGTCAATACAAGATACTTCAAAAAGAATATTTACCTACGAGCGTGCGGAAAAGTCCACTTTTCCGCACGCATTTGAGAGCGCAAAGTTGCACTTTTCCGCACGGCGTGCGGAAAAGTTAAGTTTTCTGCACGCCATGCGGAAATGTAAAACTACTCTAAAATTTTACAGGTAAGCAAGATTTATATGTATTTCAGTAATTGTAGGCTATTTCATGCAATATACGAAGCCATTGCAAGTTTTAGTGTATTCTCTTTTTTGTTTGTTACTTCGTAATTTTCAATATTTCAACTAAAACAAAAAAAAAAACATTTTTTTAATTACCCTGTATAATAATAATAAATGATTATGACAAGTCAAGCAACAATTAACAATATGTAATCTTGGTGATTTTAACACAGGTCAGATTTTTTCTTCGTTTCCATATGAACAAGCAATTGCACAAATGAATTTCAATACAAACAAGCATTTTTAATGAAAAGGCGTCATATTCTTTTTTTAATTAAATAAAAATCCGACAAAAATAATTATTTAAAATGAGTAGTTCCGATGAGGAGCTACCAGATTCTATCCTGGATGCAGCAAATACCGTAAGTTTGAATTTGTTACCAGCAAAATCTCGTGAAAAATATAAGAATCAATACAGTCATTTTGAAAACTGGTGCTCCAGCAAGGGGACAAAAAGTATTAAAGAAGAAGTGTTCTGGGCCTATTTTGCGGATTTGCAAAAACCATATAAACCTAATACTTTATGGAGTAAGTACTTTATGTTAAAATGTGTCCTCAAAGTGAAAAGGAACCTTGATTTAAGTTCATATTTCAAGCTAACATCACTACTTAAACAACAAAACCTGGGATAGCGGCCAAAAAAATCAAAAACTTTCAGCAAAGAAGAAGTTTCAAGATTCATGAAAGAAGCACCTGATAATATTTACCTTCTAATAAAAGTTGCTACAATTTTTGGATTAGCCGGTGCTTGTAGGAGAGATGCATTTAAAAAATAATGATTGATGACATACAGGATAATGAAAATTTGATAGTGGTGAAAATTCCTGACAGTAAAAATAACACTTCCCGAATCTTTGTAGTGTCCGATAAAAGCAAATAACGGACTTTATCTGCAATTGTACCGTAAATATGCAAATTTGCGAAAAACATACCCCACACAGACGTTTTTTGTCCAGTATAAACAAGGAGCATGCAGTACGCAATGTGTGGAATAAATTCAATAGGAAAAAGTGCCTTCAGAAATTGCTGCATACCTAAAATTAAAAAATCCAGAAGAGTACACTGGACGTAGTTTTCGTCGATCCTCTGCGACTATGTTAGCGGATTCTGGAAAAGGAATTACCAATGTCAAGCGACGGGGGATGGAAATCAACGGCTGTAGCTGAGAGCTACATTGATGAATCCACAAATCAGAAAAAGGATATGTCGAATAAAATATTGACCATGAACAACTCCCCTCCTGAGCTAAGTCAACCTTCATCAAGCCGTACAATAAGCGCTTCCATAAGCCACCCGCTAAATGAAATTACAGGTTCTGTAATTAATTTACAATATGCTAATAACTGTTCTTTTGTTGTAAATGTTATCAACAAATAATTCCCATTATAAATATTTTGTGTAGTTCTTTCAGATTAAACATGATTTAAAAATAATCATTGCTTTAATATTGGTATTATCTGACGCTCGTAGGAAAAATTTTGTTCCTAACGCTTGCGCAAAGTGACTTTTCCGCACTTCTGCTGAGTGAAAAGTATCACTTTGTGCACTTGTTAGGAAAATAACTATTTTAAGACGAAAAAATATTAGAGTTAGTTCAAAAAGTAATAGAAATAGTAATAATACTGAATAACATACAGGTCAAAATTTATCCAGAGACTGGGTTTTAACATAAGACAGTAAAAACTTTATTTTGACTTTATATTTAACATTAATCGGTATGGTTCATGCAAAAGTATTTATATGTGCGACCAGCTGGGAAAAGCACTAACTTTCATAATGAAAAAGATTTCTGCGCAAAAGAATGTGAGTCATGAAAAATAGTGTTTACCAAGGCGTTTCACACAATATTTTTCTAATTTTAAATATGATATGATTTTTTTTAATTTAAGTTTAAAATATTAAAAAAACTTTTCAAAACCTATTGACATTATTAAATATCTTACTTTTCAACACCAGTTGTATAAAAATTACTTTTCGTAGCTAGTTATGAAAACTAAGATATTTAACAACGCCAATGAGTTTAAAAAGTGTCACTTTAAATGTCAAAATTAGAAAAAATATATTAAAACGACTGACCCAACAGGCCATCCCTGCAACTTTTCGCTAATTTAGAAATAAATTTCACGGGAATTTTTTTAGTTACATGAGAAAGCCTCCTAAATTTTGCTTAAATTTTAAAAAAATATAAAGTGGTCCAATCATAAGAAAAACCCAAAAATTTTGATATAATAATTTTTGGTCAATCTTGGGGTAGCATCCGATGCTTTCAATTTTATCGGGAATTTTTCTGATGATACAAAGTGCCTTCTGAATTTCGCGCAGTATTTTTGAAAGGTGTAAAGTTGTTCAAATAAAAACAAACCCCATCGACGCAATTTTTAGAGGTTAAGAGCTGATTAGTTGATAAGATAGGTCGGTACAGCTGTTTAAAAGTTATTAAGAAAAACCATATTTTTGAAAATTTTATTTTTGAGATTTCTCAAAATCTACCGATCGTCATCGTTTTAAAAAGTATACAAAATCTAAGTTTGAAATTAGTTCCTTTTTAACCTCTGATCAGTGAAGTGCTCGCGATAAAAAAACTACATAGTTTTTTCCGGGAAGGCGGCTAAAGGCGCTGTATCAACAGCTTTTGCCATCGGGGATCAAGGAGAAACTTAAGCCAAACGATGGAGTCCTTCTTCTCTTCTGGGGCTAAGCACTGTGATCGAAGATTCCTGATGCCTGTTCCTTTCTGAGAGCCCGCTAGCAGGGAGGGGCAGTACTGACAGAAAACGGTTATGCGTGATAACAGAAGAAGTCTCTGGTCGGACCGCCATTGTTTGTGCCCTGCATCAATAATTTTTTTTTGTCAAAAATTTAACTTTTGGAAAAGTTCGGAATTTCTGGGGTTACAGAACCCGACTATCCAGAAGTTCCATCTACAAAGCCTGGGAAAGCTCACGTTGATAACAACGTGTGTCTGAAAAGGGGAGACCTGGCTGAACGTTCACCGACGGAGGCCAAGAAAAGTGAAAGCAAAGCAAAGCAAGTTTGATAAAGCCTTTTTCTATACAAAGGCCCAACGTAAGGTAATGTAGTAGGCGTAACAGGTAATGGGTGACGATTTTTTTAACATTGCTATAAAATTTCTTGCATACGTTGGTAAAGAAGTTTTGCAAAAAAAGTGTCCAGCACACAACTATGGAAGCATCTGCAGTAGATTATTGTCGTCATGATGTTGATGTTGTCTGTTTTGGTTTGCAGTTAACCACCATCATCTAAATTGCTCGTGGTTAGTTCTGATTACTACTTACCAAAACTAACAGAACTAGAACTAAAAATTAGTTCTAGTTAGTTCTGATTGCCAAGTAGGTCAGGCACTCAGTCGATTACTTATTAAAACAAGTATGTGAAATTTCTACCTGAATCAAACAATTCATAAAACATGAGCTCTGCGACTATAAAATCGTGTTTATCCTGTCAAACGAAAAAACGTATGAAACATTACAGGTGCAAAAAAAATCATTAGACTAAATAGGAAAAATGCGAACAGATTTTTCCATACTCTCGAAAACAACTTCAAATAACAGAGTTTTTTTTTACAAGCATATTTTTCTTTGGTTGAAAAGAAAATGGAAAATTATAAAGAAAATCAGGGACAAAAAAGCTTTTCCCTTTTGCCCTCAGTTAGTATGTTTAGTTTTATTATTTGTATTATAGGAAGGAAGGTCAGGTTGTTACATAGCTTTTATGTACGTTTTATGCCTTGTTTTACGCTTTTCCACCTTTTTTATGTTTATTTCTGATTGTTTTGATAAGGCGCTGTTAAAGACGAATATACACTCCTTATTTTGGATGTATTAGTATAGTACACAAAAGAAAGAGATATAACCTCCCTTTCTTTTGTGTAAAACCGGCTTCTTGCTGGAGGTTATCACATTTCATTAGTTTTTAAAAATTTTAAGCATTAGCGTCGGCGTCGGGCGTAAATATACAGGAAAAAAATATATTAAGTATTGACTTTTATACAAAGAGTTATATAAAAAATAAATTTATTTGGATTTGGCTTTATCCTTATAGTATAATTATTACTATAGGTTTACTTTCACTTTCTTTCCGTTACAAGGTTGGGAATATTATTTTTTTCTACGATAGTAAAAAATAGTATATTAAAGTATGGGTGGATATTAAGTCTTTACAACACGCGCAATTTTTCGAGCACGACGGCGTAGCTGGATACTTTATCCTATTTTTTAATTGCTTTTGAAACATTTAGTAATATTTTATTTGACGTTATAAAGTACTTATGTCACATCAATATTTTTTTTTCTTTAAAATGCCTGACATGACAAAATTCGAGGTGAAAGGTTGGCACTGTCATCTTAGACTTTACATTTCTCGTGTTTTTAATTGATGTACAGTAACAGCCATTAAATCTCGGACAATTCTTTTTTCCATTCGTAAAATAGACTTATGACACCTTCTACTAAATATAAATACCTGTTGAAAAACCTAATTGAGAAACAGGTGTCCGTTTTCAGTGTCTAAATATGCCAAACTTAACTTTGAATCAAAAAGTATTAATTATTCATTATATTAAGCAGAGAGATTAGCCAGAAAGGGATGTGGCGAAAGAGTTTAACATCTCAAAGAGTTGTATTCATTGTGTTAAAAAAATGACAGAAAACGCACTCCTTTGAGAGATTAGCTGGAAGTGGTCGCCCCAAACTATCGAATCAAGAACAAGACAATAATTTTGTTAATGTTTTGAGAAACCAACCAATTGAATCTGTAGTTACAGCAAAAACCGAAAGCAATTTTCCAGCATCATTTAAAACGGCACGGCGAAGAATTAGGCAAATATCCGAACTGCGCTGCCACCCGGCAGCCTTAAAACCATTTTTAATAAATGCAAATAAAGAACAACGCATTGGATTTGCTCTACAATTTTACTTGAAACCTCCGAATTTTTGGGAAAATAGAATATTTACCGATAAAAAAGTGTTTCAGTCGAGCTACAATGGAATACACTTAAGGTATACAGGCCTCAAGGAACACGATTTGATGAAAAATATACCCAAAAGGACAAAAGTGGTGGGCAATTTTCGGTAAATGTTTAGGGGTGGCTGAGTGCACAAGGACTTGGTGTATGTTATTTTATCGATGGAAGGTTCAATGCGGAGGTATATACAGTGTGTCCCAAATTGGTGGGGAATGTATGGGGATCTTGGAAACCACGATAGATAGAAAATCGGTTAAATGGGGAAAGTTTTGGACAATTATGTTAGTAAGCTAATCCCGTTTACTACATGGTTTTATCTATTCAGGTTTTTGATAAATTTTGAAAAAACCTGAAACATGCATTTTCGAAATCGGCAATATTTTTTTTATAGGTGAAAATTTCTCAAATCTGTAAAAACTTCTTCAAAGCAACTTTTTTTGTAGAATATGACCGAGTAGTCAATTTTTATTTTTTACGTTTCGGGTTTATTTTTTCATATGGACGCCATATTGGATTTTTACGCAGCCAAATAATGCTTTTTATTCTGATTTCTACAATGTATAACATGTTATAATTTAAGAGTTTATAACCTAATTTATTTCAAAAAACAAATATTTTCTCAGTTGGCCTTGATTCCGGCGAACGTCATTTTTTTTGTAAGCAATAAAATATTAGTAA
This sequence comes from Listronotus oregonensis, assembly GCA_019359885.1. Lineage (NCBI taxonomy): Eukaryota > Metazoa > Arthropoda > Insecta > Coleoptera > Curculionidae > Listronotus > Listronotus oregonensis. The sequence goes on along the minus strand of JAHBCN010007212.1, from coordinate 6,287 downwards.
TTGGCAAAATAGATAAGCTGAACAGATATTTTACAGAAATGGGTTTCGCGAACATAGCTATAACGTTAATACCGTGTTACAACAACATGTGTATGGGCGCCATATTGGATTTTTTCGCAGCCAAATAGTGCTTTTTATTCTTAGTTCAACAATGTATAACATGTTATAATTTAAGAGTTTATAACCTCATCCACTTCAAAAAACAAATATTTTCTCAGTTGGCCTTGATTCCGGCGAATGTCATCTAGCGTGTCATTATCAAGTTAGCTCGGGTACATTATTAAAATTTTTTCAACGTAAAATGGTTAACTATTTAGAGAAAAACTTGATATTTTGCAACATTATTTCCAAAGCAATAGAAATGTTAATATAGCTGTGCAAACGTATTTCGACAATTTTCCTGAAAGGCAGCATCCTAAACTAACATACTTTCGAAAACTGGTTACAAATTTGCTTAAATTCCCAAAGTTTTAAAAAACCACGACCTAAAAAGTGCGTTGTAGAAAATCGACAACCAGATGCTGCAGTTACCCAACATTTTAAAAAAATCCAACATTTTCAGCCAGGGATGTTGATAGAAAATTCCACATACCTAAGTCAACCATTTATAGGGTAGTTAGGACTATTTAAAAAAATATCGTTAATATTTTGAGAAATATGGATAACATTTTGAATTTTGGGTTATTATTTTACATCTTCATTTTAGTAGGAATATTAGTTTAGCCACTTTTTATTGTTTTTGTTTTCACTTGTTTCAATTAACTTGTTACGTGTAGTTTTGTTGTAACACGGTATTAACGTTATAGCTTTGTTCGCGAAACCCATTTCTGTAAAACATCTGTTTAGCTTATCCATTTTGCCAATTACTAATATTTTATTGTTTACAAAGAAAAATGACGTTCCCCGAAATCAAGGCCAACTGAGAAAATATTTGCTTTTTAAAATAGATGAGGTTATAAACTCTTAAATTATAAAATGTTGTACATTGTTAAAATCAGAATAAAAAGCACTATTTGGCTGCGTAAAAATCCAATATGGCGTCCATATGAAAAAATAAAGTTGATGATGATTCTAAAAACCCGAAACGTAGAAAATAAAAATTGACTACTCGGTCATAATCTACAAAAAAAATTGCTTTGAAGAAGTTTTTACAGATTTGAAAAATTTTCACTTATAAAAAAAATATGGCCGATTTTCGAAAATGCATGTTTCAGGTTTTTTCAAAATTTATCAAAAACCTAAATAGATAAAACCATGTTGTAAACAGGATTAGCTTACTAACATAATTGTCCAAAACTTTCCCCATTTAACCGATTTTCTATCTATCGTGGTTTCCAAGATCCCCATACATTCCCCACCAATTTGGGACACACTGTATAGATCTACTACAGAATATCATGCTTTCTTCTGTACTAGATCGATTTCCGGACAGGAATTTTATCTTTCAGCAAGATAAATTTCCCGTTCATACGGCCCGGCAAGTCGTTGAATGGATAGAAGAGCGTATCGGGTTTTTACCGTGGCCCACACGTAGTCCGGATTTAAATGTTATGGAAAATGTTTGGGGCTTACTAGTTAAAAAAATAAATAGGGAAAATAAGTTTAAGCCGCAAAATGTAAACAAACCTAAGGATAAAATTTTAGAGGCGTGTAATAAGTTACGAGGAAATCCGGACTCCGCCAGGGCTTTGGTCCATTCGATGCCTGGAAGGCTAAACTCTGTCTTAGAAAAAAACGGGGCCGAAATAAAATATTAAATTTGTTTGGAAGGATATTTAAATTTGTTTAAATTGGTAATTAATTATTAATTTTTTAGTTTTTAAAAAATATAAATATTTTCTTTTACCTTTTGCTCTATTTTTAGTAATTTAAAGTAGAACAAGGTAAAAAAGAGCGATTTACAAAAATTTGTAGAAAAGTCAAAATTTGACAATTTTTTTTGCCCAAGATTTAATGGTCGTCACTGTACCATGGTAGCCTTTAAAACACGCGCGTGTTTGAAAGTTAGATTTTGAGTTACCAGGGACGCTATTCTTGGCCATTCGCTTCTTTTAAGATCCGTCAAATCTGATAATAAATTAAATGCAAATTCGACGGATCCTGAAAGATGCGAACGACCAAGAATAGTGACCCTGGTTGCTAGGCAATCTAGGCATTGCTAGCTTCAAGCATATACCTACTAGAAGCAGCCCTGCCGCTTGACCGTGCAAACAAGTTTGCCTGATTGATCGGCGGGGAGATGTATCATCCCCGCTTTGCGTGCTTATTGGTAAAATATGTCAGTTAATGTACTTTACTAAAAAAGGTTGGAAAAAAAATAATTTTTAGTGAATTTATTTATTTACTCTAAATTACATTTTTTATATAAAGAATTAAAATGAGTTACTATTAGTGCTTCGAGAAAAGCAGTTTAAAATAAACATATACCCATATATTCCCAAACTATTTTATCACAGAAGAAATATAAGTAAAACGTGATAGGAATACATAGCATGTAAGAAAATTCGAGGAAAATAACAACTTTTGTCAAATTGCTAAAACTTTTAAAGCAGTTTTTTTTCATATCCTATTCGAACCATGGCACTGTTAAAAAAATACTAAACTTGGTTGTCCTGTGTTATCCGTTGGATGGTTTTATTTCGGCACATTTATTGTTGACGCATTCCAGTCCAGATTTGCAGATTTCATATTGCTCGACGTCGTTAAAGCACCTTTCGCCTTTTTCTAAAAAAAGTTAATAAACCACTGGCATTGGTAAAGAGGAAAAGGTGGGTAGTTTTCCTAACAAGTGCAGAAAGTGAGATTTTCCCACACGAAAGTGCGGAAAAGATACTTTCTGCAAGAGTTGGAAACATTATTTTTTGTACGACTCCATAAAAAACACTAATTTTTAAACATTTATTGACGTATATAAAATTGGCTAGCCCAACTCAAAAAAATGCAACGAAATTTAGATCAAAATTAGGAGCTTTTTAGGTGCGCAATTGATAAATTAAGTGCACGAACAATTTTAGAAATACTAACAAAAAACTGTGGGTCTCAAGGTTTTGGAAATCTAGCAGACCCCTAATAGTCCAGTAACTGACAGTACCCAAAGCAGTAATAGTATATTCCTACCGAGAGTGGTAAGAACCATTAAACACGATTTCGAAAATTACAGTACGACGTGAGCGGCCTGTTGAAGTGGTAATTTAAACCCCGGGTTGTGTACTATATTTTTTTCTACGACTTTATGTTTAGTTTTTATAAATAAAACGAAGATTATGTAAACTTTAAAGTAACAATACAAATAATAATACAAACATTTGCGTTGTAAGGCGATGCTATTTGTTTCATAGCCAACGTAAAATCTATTGAAAGTTTTCAAGATTTTGGGGGCTCGCGGCTAATGCGATTGTGGAACTGTTACGTAATATATATAATTACGTAACTCCCCTTTTACCACAGTTTGGCTTCTTACGTATAGTGTTTGTAATTAGAGATTTACTGATAAAAGTAGACGGTGTTAATTGGGTTCTTACTAATATGGAGTAGAAAAATAAATATATCTTCGTTTACGAAGGTTTGTACTTTCGTCATCAATGACGTCATTACTTGGAAAAAGGGTTGTCTAGCTAATTCATATAAATTCAATGCTGTTCACATTTTTAATTAAAGTTAGGCAATATTGATGAAGTACGTTTAAATGCGTTCTTTAGAGCACGTTCAGAATGGTTTTCTAATAAAAATTTTTTCATCATGATCCGATTGCACCAATAAAATTTTTAATTTTCTTAAGGTAAAGCTAAGCTTAAATCAAAAATTCGATTAGACCAGAGTTATCGGCGGATTCAAGATTCTCTTTATCCAAGCCAACAGTGTTAATTAAGCCTTATAAAAACCAGAAAGAAATACCTGCGATATAACGATTTGCAGTTATTTTAATCTCTTCCGATTTTCGGGCTAAAAAAAGACGGTCTATAAATTGGTTATTTTTTATAATATTCTTGTATAGTCAATCTATTCTGAATTGCATCCCATAAAAAGAAATCTGAAAAACAGTCAGGGTTTCAATCATGGTGGCGGTAATACATATTTAAAAATGTTTTATGCTAAATTAATAATTTAAACCCTAAAGCTATTTATTGAGTTTTTATTTTTTTAAGCTTTTTTTTAATACACATGCTGATTTGTCACTCATATTTTTTTATTACAATGTTTTTATCAAATTAAGTTACTTTTTCTGTTGTCTCACATTTCGACCACTTTACCACGACTTTTTTAAAAAAAATTATGTTCTTAAAATCTAGTTTTAAGTTTTTTTTTATCTTGGGACAGTCCACGAAGGCTGATGCCTAAATACTAACGTACCGTGGGTGTCTTCAGTGTGGTGAGAGGGAGTTTGTTCACACAGGACTTAAAGTATGTACTTACCATGATTGTCACAGAATTCAATGCATCAGAAAAGGTTTGGTTGCACCGAAAGGTTTTATGGAGTTCTTTTAAGTTCTATTTTATATTTACACCAAAAAAAAAATTATAAAAAACAAAGAACCATTTACACTATGGGAAACCGTCACTGTTGGACTCGACATTAGAACTGGAATCACAGTGGGGTTGAATAATAATAATAGCGACTTTAGGCAAAATGGGATAATAATCTTCAGTTTTGATGACATGTGTGACACTATTCTTCCATTTGTCCCTGCTAATTTCACAGACTATTTTTCGAATGAGATCAGTCCGCCCACTGGATGTTGGTGACCTGTAAGCTGTTTTAATCGTTTTTTAGAATAGCCCAAATCAATTTATAGGATTAAAAATCAATATAAGGGGTAGTCGTAAAGTGTTGACCATGTGTAGCGCATAGTTCATCTTGATTAATCATTTTTTAAAATTACCGATTTTTATAGTTTTAAAATAACTCTCGCTTTGGAATTTTTAAGGAATTGCAATGCCTTTCTTCTCATAAATAATAAAATGTCATCTTTTTTGGGTGTAGACTATAGGTTTGTTTAATTACGACATTCTTTTATTTTTTTAAAAATAATCTCCACCAATCGAACTATTCGCTGAGATTCCATTATAACATTCTGTTATCTAGTTTTTGTGTTTAAAACCACAACTTATAAAACATTACGTGTGTTTCTGACACGATTATAACCCAAAAAAATTTTTTTTTTCCCGAATCATTTGTTGTTGGAACGGTATTCTGGAAAAATAAAAGGTCCGCCGAATAAATCTCTCCCATCTTCTTTTTTTAATTTTCCCTTTTGGGTTGTTTTCGTTTCACTCCATGATCAATTCATCCCCTTTTAATCAAAAAATTGTTTGTGACAATTTATCGTTCACAAAATTCAAAATTACCTCAAGTTTTCTCATTTCCCCCTTTCTTAAATATTTAAAACAATCTTTGGCGCTAACATGTAAATCTTTGTTTTTAAATTGAGATATTCTATTTAAATTCGTCTCCTGTTGTTCCGAAAGGTTCCAAAGGCCATCTTTATCTTAATTTTAATGAAAATTTAGAAAAAAGTAAAGTTTAAAAGAAACAAGAACAATCCACAAATAAACCACAAAGCCCTAACTTTTGAATAACATCCTGTTCAGAAAACGTGGCGCTTCTGGGTGGTTATTGTTAGTGCAAATAATTAAAGAAAGGTTGATCCAGTATTTTTTTGGCGATTGTTTCTTAACCGGAACTAATCGTAATAATATGCTTTACTTCTTATACTTTATTTACATGAAACAAGTAATACCGATCGGTCCTGGTATAAGGGTTTAAAAAAAAAAGTGAATCAATTCAGAATAGTTAACTATACCGTTATCTTTACCTTACTAGCAACAAACGTTTTCAAAAAATATAGTCATAATTTCATTTTAATATTAACCAATAACAAACCACAAGAATAAACAAATCACTTACCTCTAAAACTGCGTAAGTAGTAACGGTTAATTCCTGCTCTCTCCTGTGTTAAATAGTCAATAAGGTTTAAAATCATATTTTTCTCACCTTCTGAATACCGTCGAGGCATTTTACACAATAAAAATACGAAAAAAAAATAAAAAAACTGACCTTACTTTTGACAAAACAATTTTTTGACAAGTTTGAAAAATTACATAATTTTATAACCCATATTTTGGATATTATTATTGTAGCTTTAAAATCAGCTGCTGAAGCAGCCATTTTATTTTAAGAAACGACCAACCTTTTTGACGTCATTAATTTGTTTCAGTCTGTTTTTGACCTTTTTTAAATTTTTTAAAAAAGGTAAGGAAATTGATGACGAAAGTACACCCTTGTAAAC
>JAHBCN010007211.1:0-44558 GCA_019359885.1 Listronotus oregonensis | reverse complement strand
AGAAGAAGAAGAAGAAGAACTTTCTAATAGGCATGTTGTTAGGCACCTAAATGCGCAACTTTACAATAATTTATCCGACTTCGTATCTCTTGCGGTTTCCGAGAGCCCTATGCATGCACTCGAATCTGTGGCACCCTATATAGGTTTTTATTTAAAAATAAAGGTTTGGATGCCACAACTTAAAACAGTTGGGTCTTATTACAAGCCATAAAATCAAAACGGTTTACTAGTTTAACTTGCAGCAAAAGTTTTTGTAGCTTCCCACCCTATTTATTTCAAATTTTAAACCATTTTTTTTATCAACCTTCAAAAAACTAATAAAAACGTGGAAACCGTTTAAACTTCATAGTTTAAAACTGTCACTTTATAACTCGCTATACTTTGAATTTAATAAAAAGACAACATTAAATATCATGTAAAAAAAAATATTTAGAATTTAGGAAAAATAAAAAAATTGCCCAATATACAGGGTGTCCCAGAATATGTGGGCACTCTCTTGGAATCTAATAGAAAACCTAAAAATATAATGACAAGTTCCCATAAACTTTTTTCTTACGACCCCCCTACGGAGATACAGGTACATAGCGGACGCTCCTGGAAATCTTTTTTTTTTTAATAACTTTTAAAATACTAGGCGTAAATTAATATTTTTTTAATATGATAGTTACTAAATAACTCTTCTTAAAACGAACCCATTAAATCCTATTTGGCTTATTTAGTTTGCCAGGGACGGTTTAGCTCTGATACAAAAATAGGATTTTTTTAACACCCTGTATGATAAAGACTTAACAATATTATTTTAGGATAGCTTTAACCTTAAATTAAAAGGTATTCTGGATTAACATCAATAAAATCAACTGTCACATACATGGCATATATACGTATACCAAATTTCATTAAAATATCTAAAGTGGTATAACAGATATTAATAATAAATGATTAATTTTTAAAAATTTTACCACCCTTTATTTCAAAAGTTAAGACATTTAGGACATACATTTATATAAGGTTTTCTTCTTTAAATGGATCCAAAAATGGCCTCCTTAAATATTGACGTTCAATTAGAAAACACCCTGTATAATGTAAAAAAACCAAACATAACATTTTATTTCTCGTAAACAGTTGATTTTATCGATGGCAATCAAGAATACCTTTTTTTTAGTTTAAGGTTAAGAGTTATCCAAAAATAATATTGTTAAGCCTTTATCTTACAGGGTGTTAAAAAATTGCTATTATTATGTCAGAGCTAGCCCGTCCCTGGCAAACTAAATAGGCCAAATATGATTTAATGGGTTTATTTTAAGAATACTTATCTAGTAACCATTCTATTAAAAAAATAATAATTTACGCCCAGTATTTAAAAAGTTAAAAAAAAAACGATTTCCAGGAGCGTCCGATATGCACCTGTATCTCCGTAGAGGAGGATCGTAGGAAAAAAGTTTATGGGAACTTGTCATAATATTATAAGGTTTTCCATTAGATTTCGAGAAATTACCCACCTATTTTGGGACACCCTGTATAGAGTAATCAATTTAAAACCTAACAATTTTTGTCTGTTACATTTTTGACGCAGCATATACAACTCAAACAATTTTTAAAATGTGAATTTGTTACGCTATATCTATAGCATATACAGTTTATTTTTAAATTTTATCTATAAAGCATATATTTTCTTTTAATTACGTATGAACTCACCTTTATAATAAAATACTGAAACATAAAATTTTTACGGTACGAAACAGGTTAACATACACTTTATTTGCTATTTAAATGCTTTTATCTACAACCGTATGGTAACTAAAGTTACAAACACTATTTTAAGTATGGTAAGTGTCACTTTACCGCACTAGTGTGGTAACTGTTACTTTACCGCAGTAGTGCGGTAAGATCATTTGTACTAGGGACTTTTCAAAAATCGTTTATTTAAATATCGTTTAACAATTATTACTCTTCGCGTAAATTACCTAACATACAGATAATATACCTAAAAGTTAAACGTAATAGTCGAGTTGCTTACATTTCCTATATTTACGACTGCCGATTGAAATGGCTTTCTTTTGCGGTGGTGTCATTTTGACAATGGCTCACACCGATTGAGGTAACTGGTAGTTTAATCAATTTCTAGTGTAAAAATTGGGATAAACGTCAAAGAAAAATTATTATCCCAAAAAACCTGATGGTTGTAGATAAAATACTATACATAACTCGAGTGGTAAACGGTTTTAGCGCACTTAAGTGAATGCAAACTTTGCGTGCGCTAAAAATCTACTTGCCACACTTGTTATGTAATATACTATTTTCTACAAATGTGTTAAAAAATTAATTTTTAACACTATCTAGATGCCTTAAAAATGTTACTTTAAAGCACTAGTGCCTTAAAGTAACATTTTAAAGCACTAGTGTTAAAAGTAAAAAGTCAAATTTTGAAAGGCAACGTCAACGTTTATTTATTTACGAACATTTATATTAGCTGTACAATTCAAACAACTTGAAAAACAAATTTCTTTCACAGTTCTAGCATTCTCCCCCAAAACTAACCACAACTAACCAGCATCAACAACGGTTGTTAGAATTCATTAATAAATGTCAACTGTAATAATTTTTATATATGATGCTATGTAAAACTGTATCTTCCAATTTTTGAATTATTTAATTTTTAACTGCATTGTTGCGTTGGTAGAAAAAATATTGTATGATATTTGTGTTAAAACTACGTTTTAAGGGACTCATGTGAGTTGCAAAACTCGCTTCCCTCATTCTGCAAACTTTCGCATTCGTACCTAAAAATTGTACTTTTAACACTTATATCATAAATAACTATTATATTATTTTTTTAGGAATTGGCTTCGGATTCATTTATGTTCCATCAGTGATAACGGTAGGATTTTACTTTGAAAGATGGAGGGCGTTAGCTACAGGCATAGCAGTGTGCGGTTCTGGCATTGGAACATTCGTTTTTGCACCGTTAAGCGATGCATTAATTACGGCTTTAGGCTGGAGAACTGCTCTTCTGGTTCAAGGAGGAGTAGTTTTAAGTTGTGTAATTTATGGAGCTTTATTCAGGTAATACCTAGTAATTTAAAAATGTATTTTAATTAAGGGATTCGACTATCCATAAATGCATCAGTTAATGTTACCTTTTTAGAGGTAAAAACAGGCACTTCCGATTTCGTTGTAATTGCAGTGTACTAATTTTAAATAAATATGTTAAGACTCAGATGTAAACTTTCTCTCTATTCTTTTATTAATAAAGTCTTTATATCACGCTAAAGTGCAAAATTCAGTTGTAAGATTAAAAAACATCTTGTTAAGATATAAAATAACTATAAAGTAATATATATTTTCAAAAAGTTTTTATCCAATATGATTAAACGATTTAAAAATATACAGGGTAATCTATCTGACATCACCACTGAATGTTACATAAAAATACTTAATTATATAATTTTTTACCTTTGTTGTAAGTTAAAGGATAACTAAAATAGGATAAATGGAAATAAAAAGGAATTTCGCCCTGTATGTTAAAAACAAATTGATTCCTGAAAAATCTTTTTGTGTCATCTTTCGTTTAACCAGAAAGTAGCGACAATCTGCGAAAACCTAAAGTCTCTATCTCTAAAAATAACCGAGATACCCTGCAATTACAAGGAAATCCGTACACCCTGTACAGACCGCTTAATATTTAACAGCTATTTGTTTAACTCTTTTATAATACATGCCCATGATTAGGTTTTAAATACCTTAAACCATGTTCCTATCAGTTTAAATCAGACTATTCATATTATAAAAACAGCAAATATACACGGTGGGGCAAATAAAGTGTCCACTCTTTTTGTGTACTTATTACTTTTTTATACCTTAACCGATTTTAGCCATTTGGTACAACGTGAGACAAAAATATTGTTCTTTTTGTAAAAATATTGTACCTTTTGTAAAGTAATGCATTTAGTGTTGTTGTGCGGGGTTATGATTTGGCTAAATTATAAATTAAATCTTAATTCTTAATCACAAGGCTTTAAAAAATCAATTACCAATTGAATTATTTTAAATATGTTAATTAGATATAGCTCATAATCATATATTTTACATATGTTACATCATTTTCATCATAATCAAATAGCGGTAACTAAATTGACAATGACTTTTTTCACTTAAGGGCTTGTTTATTAATTAAGGAAAGATGTGGTACAACAATTTGAAACAAACAGTAAGCAAATGTTTTAGTATATTTTACAAAAAAAAAAATCAAACAACCAAAAATAAAGGAAGAACGTAGCTTTAAGCTACGCTACTTGGTCAAACGTATGCTTATAATAAACCATATTTTCTAATAGTCCCCATACACAATAATCAACCGGATTAGGGTTTGGACTATAAGGAGGTCAGTATTCTGGCCCAATGAAGTCGGAATTTTGTTCCTGAAAAAATTTTAATGTTTGCTTCGAAGTGCAATTGTAATCATCACAAGCCAATTTGAGACAACATCTACCGATACCATAACAGATAGAGCAAAATGTTGTCGTGGAATTAAAAGGCTTTCCATGAGTTATAGGGTATTTGTATTGGGGGTTTTGGTTATTGGGTATTTTTAGGTTGTCATAACAAAAATATCTTTTCGTCACTAAATCATATCTTTCCGATCTGCACTCTAGTTCTAAATCTGCGAAGCAGTTGTTGGCATATTTGCAGCCTTTTCTGCTGGGTTAACACTTTTGCTCATAGATATGGACTATATATATATATATATATATAAATTAATATATTATTATATTATATATATATATATATATATATATTATATATATGTATAATACTAATAAGACATATTATAATATAATGTTACTTAAAAAAATATATTTCTTGTTTAAAAAATGCATTTTTAGTAACAATAAAACATCCTTAACGAAATGCTGTTACGTTTAAAAAAATATAGAAACAAAAGCGCCCCCCGAAAATTTAGCTTTTTTAAGAATAATATAAAACAAGGTCGATTTTCAAAAAATTTGAATGGTTTAAAAAGTGAAGAAAAGTAAGAAAACATATTATTTAACAAAACATAATCCCGCGCAACGACCTTAAATGCATTACTTTACAAAAAGTACAATATTTTTGGCGCATGCTGTACTTTTTCAATTTAAAAATAGATTTAAACTAAACAATGATTATTTTATCAAATATCCAGAAATGGTTAAAATCGGTTAAGATATAAAAAAGTAAATGAATATTCAAAAAAGGTGAACACTTAATTTTCCCCGCAGTGTATAGTTTGGAACGTTTTTAAAGTGAATTTTTTATTATAAATTTTTGTTTCCCATTATACTTTTTATTAAATATTCACTAAAAAAACTGTTGTCCCTAAGGTTCTCGCCCACTAGCGCGGCGCGGCGCGACGCGGTGCCACGCTTTTCGTTGCATCAGGGATACTTTACATGTAATTAAACTGAAACCCGCCCATCTACGCGATGCGACGAGGCGCGACGCGGCGCGATGCGAAACCACGCGACAGCTCGAGACAAGTCGAGAGAGCAAGCATCGGCCTCTTTCAGGTATCATGGTGAAGAATATTACATGTAGCTCTGTTCTATTATCACTGCATTTGCTCATCTGTTGTTATTTTTGTGACATTTGTATTTTATTATTATTATATATTTTTTAAATTAATGTAAATAAAAAAGTTGTTTAGTGGATTCTTATTTCAAGGTATGTGAAAGCATTTTTTTTGGTGTTCTATAGACGTCTGTATTAAACTGAGAAGTTCAAAAAACTTTTTTTCTGACATGCGAACATATTTGAAAAATTTTCTTACATCTTTTCTTAAATCTGGAAATAAGTGATGATTCACACGCATTTATCCTTTCATTAATTTCATGGACCCAAACTCTCCTTTTCTTTTTCTTTTCTTCCTCCTCTATAGCAGCAACTACTTCAAATACAAAAATATCTTCGTTCGATGAGCTATCCATAAAAACTAGCAACCGACTGCCACATTTTGGAAGTATTCGCGTCGCGCCGCCTCAACCAGTGGGCGGACAACACTAGTCGCTTTCCAGCTGCCATCTGTACTGCGTTTGAAGCGCATGAGCTTAATGGCTTTGGCCTTCGTGCTTTAAACGCCACATGGAACGTGACAAAACGAATTTACTTTTACCTAACCTTTAAGAACTTTTCTTGGGCTTCGAACACGAAATGAAAGGTAGGTCCTTCAGGGGAGAGGGGAAAGCACTTATTGCGCGTCGGACGCAAAGTCAAAAAACTTGGCTGGAACGTCTGCTTGGAGAATATAGGCGCACAGGTGCTTCGTTGCGTGCACAAAAAGGCAGGCTGGAAAGCGGCTACTGTCGCGTCGCGTCTCGTCGCATTGCGTCGCGCCGCGTCGCTCTAGTGGGCGAGTACCTTTAAAGGCATTTAAAAAACAAGAAAATGTTTTTTTTTATCCTCGGTGCAACTACAGCAACTATTTAACTTTGGCCATTTGAATAAATGTTTAATACAGGTCAACCTAAACAGATTTTTTTAAGACGCGTTTACACCAAAATCTTCCACTAATTTTTCCAGGCAGTTGCAGCAATTTGTTGCTTTTTCCACAAAATACAGCAAATTTTTCTGTCTTTCACTTGTTGAAAGAAAAATCTTTCACTAAATTTTGGTTTAACGCGGAGTGTTCGTAAAGATCAAAGAAAACTAAACAACTAAAATTAGAAGATTTGTTGCTGCGCGCTTTGCGCAAGCAACTTGCAGAAAACTAGTGGAGAACTAGAGAACTACTGATTAAAAACCTTTCGCGCCCTTTTTTTGGCAACAAGTTTTTTACTTGTTTCTCTAAATTTGAGAAGAGCGACTTTTAGTTTTTTACAAAAAATCTTCCACTTGTTGCTCTAATTTGAGAAAAGCAACTTTTAGTTGACAACTTTAAGTTTTCTACAAACGATCTTTTGTCAACCAACATGGGTTTAATTAACTTAATTAAAATGTTTAATAATGGATGCACGTTATACACCTTTTTTACCAAATTTTGTTAACAGAGTTTATTAGCAGTTATATTTTTTAAATTTATCGCCATAATATTATTATTAATATTTTTGGAATATTCAAAGTTTAATTTAGCTCTTAAACACTTCATCTAAATGATAAAACACTTCACACAGAAGTGTAATGTGTTTTTAAAATACAATAGTTAAATAATTACTTTTGCGGGTATCTATTAATCTTCCCTAAATTACGATTATTTTTGCAATTAAGTATTGCAGTAAAAGTACTATTTTTTTATTGATTAACATAATTTGGCCACTATGTACTTAAGATTGTATTTATTAATATTTTATTTATGTCTGTATTTAATATAACATTTATTTTTATTTATTACTTGATACCGATATTAATGCAACACTATCAATATCTATGATAAATATATATACAGGGAGTCTGGAAATCTGATAGAAAACCTAAAAATTTCATAAACTTTTTTTCCACGACCCTTGGAAATCGTTTTTTTAATAACTTTTAAAATACTAGGCGTAATTAAATGTTTTTTTTTAAGGAAGGTAACTAGATAGGTCTTCTTAAAATGAACCTATTAAATCATATTTTGCTTATTTAGTTTGCCAGGGACGGACTAGCTCTGACACAATAATAGCAATTTTTTTAAGACCCTGCATGAAAGGCTTAAAAATATTATTTTTGAAAAGCTTTAACCTTAAACTAAAAAGAAGGTAATTTTAATTGACATCGATAAAATTTTTTACATTGTACAGGGTATTTTCTAATATTTAAGGAAGCAATACTTTTTGGGTCGATTTTAAAAAGAAAACTTTATATGAACGTATGTTCTAAACGCCTTAACTTTTGAGATACAGGGTGGTAAAATTTTTAAAAATAAATCATTTATTAATAATATCTGTAATACCACTCTAGATATTATAATAAAATTTGGCATACATGTACTATATGTCAAGAAGCATTTTTTAGTGTACCACATTTTTTTTATTACCACCAGTGCGTTCGTACGGAATTTGACCTGCCTATTTTGGCAGACATTGATGGTACGCCACTGATTTTTTTTAAATAAAAATTATATCTGAAACCCCAATCAATTCTAAGTAAAGTTGATCACTTGATTTTTTAAATCCGATGCACGGTTTCCACTTAAAAAAATAAAAACCGTTTCTCTGTATGATCATAACAATATCGGTAAAAAATATCACCATTTAGAAAAATATCTAGATATAATTTTTCTTGCTAAAAACCGTGCGTTGGACTAAAAAAATTATAAGCAGATTTAATTTCTTGATTTTTTTAGTCTTTTATATTTTTTTTTAGTTTTTTAGCCTTTATCATACAGGGTGTTAAAAAAATTGCTATTATTGTGTCAGAGCTAGTCCGTTTCTGGCAACTAAATAAGCCAAACATGGGGTTCATTTTAAGAAGACTTATCTAGTAACCTTCATTTAAAAAAAATATTAAATTACGCCTAGTATTTTAAAAGCTATAAAAAAAATAATTCCAGGGGCTTCCGTTATGTACCTGTATCTCGGTAGGGGGAGGGTCGTAGGAAAAAAGTTTATGGGAACTTGTCATAATATTTTTAGGTTTTCTATCAGACTCCGATCCACACATATTCTGGAATACCCTGTATAAATATTTAGCTTTGATAATTAAAAAACATTTTGCCAAATTGTTTTATTAGGCTTATAAAATTTGTGTTTTAGGCCACTTAAACCAACAAAGGTAAAGGATCTAAAGAACAGCGAAGAGTCGAAACCCGAATTAGTTATGGATCCTTTAAAATTACCTTTAGCTGCAAAACTTAATATGGAGGCTGCAATAAAAGCAATGAAAAAGGATGATCACCAAAGCTCTGTATCTAAAATGTTTGGTGCTAATAATAACGCAGATCATCCAAGAATATCTGACGTATATCATACAATTCACGTTCCCTCAAGAAATCATATGTACTTTATAAAAGAGAAGAGATTAAGTGTGCCTTTTATTTTATCAAGTGAAAAATGTAAACAAGATAAGGTGCCCATGGGACTTACTGGAATAAAGCCAAATATGGTTCCAAAAAAATCTCTGTTGGCTTTAAGTCATGGGGAAGAAATTAATAGGCCTATTTACAGAGATGACATATTTTTTGGACAGAGTCTTACTCGATTGCCACAATATATGTCACACTCTTCGGTGGCTTACAACTTATCAGTTACTAGACTTCCAACAAAAAATGACATAATGGAAGAAAAGAGGCATTCTTGCAAGTTTTGTCCAGAAGCAGTTCGAAGAGCTCTAGCAACAATGTTAGATTTTAGTTTACTTAAGAGCCCATCGTTTATTGTCCTTGCCGTAGGTGGATTTTTTACTATGATGGGTTTTTATGTACCATTTATGTACTTAGTGGATAGAGCAATAACAGGAAATATACCTAAACAAACTGCCATATTATTGATTTCTTCTATTGGTATAGCCAACACAATTGGAAGGGTATTATGTGGGGTGTTGAGTTCATTTCCAGGAGTGAATGCACTTTTTGTGACCAATGCAGCACTAACTTTAGGAGGTTTAGCTACAATTTTTAGTGGACTTTCTTTGACACAGGAATATCAGTTTTTCTACACCGTCATTTTTGGATTAGCAATTTGTAAGTACTATTAATCATTTCAGATATTAGTTAAAATTTGTCACCTAGTACCAAAAAAAAAAACAGTTTTACCAAAACAATATCTTCGTGAATATTAAATCTTAGTTCATACTTTAGAAAACGAAACTGAAAAAAGTGCAAAACCTGGCATTTTTTTCAAAATGCATACATTTGCATGAAAATTTGGGATTAAGCTTAACTTACCCTCCTCTCCAAAAATCTATATTATGTCGATTGGCGCTCTTTATTTTTTAGGGGTGAAAACTTCCCTTTTTTGCTGAAACCTATAGAACTATTCATTAAAACTTAAGTTAAGTAAAATTTGACTGAAATAAGTTAAAAAAGTAGTATTTTGTTTCTTTGAAACATTGTTTAAAATATTTTTGCCCTTAAAAATCAACCCTTATGATGATTTAATAAAAAAAATTGTTTACTCTAAAAAAAATAACAATTTGTCACAGAGTTAAATTTAAATAATGTGACTGTTCAAAAGTAATACTTATTTAATTTTGTAACTTTTTAATCCTTAAAAATCCACTCCTTACAACATTGCAAACATTGCAATTCAAAAAATAGTACAAAATCGCGGATTTTCTAAAAAATGCATCGAATCGCTTTTAGAATGTTCCAAAAAATTGGTTTTTTAAGCATAACTCCTTTAGTTTTTTCGATAAAAAGTTCTTTAAAAAATCATTTTGTTGGTTTATTCAAGAACTATAAGGTCCTGTACATTAAAACTGTTTAAAAAACTTTTAAAAGAGTGAGTTTAAAGGCCTTAGACAAGGTAGTGCTCGTCTATGCACGCATTTTAAACGTTTATATCTCACTTAATTTCCGTCATACAGTAAATAATAAAAAAAAAATATTTGTAATTTAAAAAGCTAAAATTTTATACCCTGGTAATTTTCAAGTATCTCCCTTAGTTTTAGAGTTATTTTCAAGAAAAGGTAAATTTTTATTAAAATTCTAAAATTTGATTTTCACTTGCAGTTCCATTTTTTTTTTTAATTAAGAAATTTAAATAAGTTAAAATTTTAAAATGTATTTATAATACATAGATAAAGAGAATTAAAAAAGGGCTACGACTCTTTGTAATTAGGGTGGTAGTTAGGGGGTTGTTTTCAAAGATTTTTGTACTTAAACAATTTTGGTCTGACCTTATTTTAATCATGACTCACTTAACTTTTTTAATACATACCTTTTTTCAAGAAAGGTCTTTGCAAATGCTTCAAAAAAGTTATTATTAGTTTTCCTCGAAAAAATACGTAGAGTACTGTAAAGTTGCGCATTTAGGTGCCTTACAACAGGCCGTTTAGAAAGTTGTAAAATGCCGAGTACTTCCGGAGATATCCGGAAAAAACCGAAATTTCGGGAAATCGTTTTAATTTTTTTCCGACGTTATTTAAAGAGATATGGAAAAACAAAAGACCATTTCTCATGGCCACTTTTTAAGCTTTACAACACAGCGTTGAGAAGTTTTCCGTAAGACGTTTCGTTTTCCTTAAACCATCATCAACTTTATTTTTTTAAATACGACACTCAATTTTTTATTGCATTTTTTTGAAGCAGTTATAATTCCAATTATAATGATGTAAAACATTTAATATTTTTCTGTTAAATAAACATATTTTTCATAAGATACATTGAGTTAGACAAGGAACGAACATCATTTCTTATAGGGGCGTTCCATATTTATTAATAAATATTAAGTGTCATAAATTTTTGTAATTGGGATAATAAGGGGTTTAAAAAAATTAAATAAAAAACCCAGGTCTCTATTAAAAAAAATAAAGTTGATGATGGTTTAACGAAAACAAAACGTCGCACGGAAAATCTCTCAACGCTGTTTTGTAGAGCTTAAGAAGTGGCCATGAGAAAGTGTCTGCTGTTTTTCCATATCTCTTTAAATAACATCAGAAAAAAATAAAAACGAAATCAGCAAATTTCTGTTTTTTCCGGATATCTCCTGAAGTACTCGGAATTTTGCAACTTTCTAAAGTGGACATGGTTAGTTACGCAAATACTCAGCTTTGCCATAATTTAACCGACTTCGTATCTCTTACGGTTATCGAGATCCCCATGCATGCACTCGAATCTGTGGCACCCTGTATACACTACGTATGTACGATTTTTTTAATTACCACGACGCAACTTTGTAAACAATATATTTTGTCTTTACTTCCTTGTATCTATTTTTGACTTTAAGTAAGTTTTCATTAAGACAAATAATAAGGTTATTTTTTAGCTTTATCGTATTGTTGCTTTAAAATACCAGACGATTAACTGTTTTTTTTTTTTGGTAAAACTTTCCGAAATGTCCTCTAATTACTGTCATTAGAAAGGGAAACGATTATAATAAGAATGTTATTCACAGCCTGTCTGGTGTTACTAAGATATCACACGTATAGTTGTCCAAATATCGATTAAAATCACATTACCTTCAAAACAAATTCTTTTAAATGGTAGGTATTTCATTGACTAATACCAATATTTCGTAACCTTGATCTTCAATGAAAATTACTTTTATTTTTTAAACTAAAATAATAGTCGCTTAAAAATAGATTATAAAGTTACAGGTTTTTAAAATAACGAGTTTAAATTAACTGTAAAGTTCCAAAGATCAGAATTTTGCATTTAAATAGGCAGTATGTATAACCATAGTTTAAAGAATATACAATATATAAGTTAGATCACTTGCATATAAACCGTTGATGTTTTGGCTTTAATGACACCGCACGGCGTCTCCGCTCCGCCGATCGCAAACAGACAAAAAAGTTTTGGGGGATATTTTTGTAAACGATACCAATTTATTTAAGCGTTTCCTCTGATCGGGATTGTCGGGGAACGCTGAGTAGATTTTTCATTATTTGAATGATTATTACGATAATATAAGCATAATGTTGATAATATCTTTTTATGGTCACCAGAGTCACTGTAAATAAATGTTAAATTTTTTGCCTCTATTACTGATTAATAATTATTCGTACAACGACAAATTGGGGTAGATATCTACCCCGGGTAAATTTTAACAAGTAAATAATAATAATTAAAATCGTAACTGTACTTTTGAATACTTTTAAATCTGTTAAATTTATCTTTTTTTTTTCATATTTTCCATGAGAGAAACAAAAATAGTTTCCTAAAAACCAATATTTTATGGATATTTATTTAATTTTTTCCATTATCGGATTCTTAATTTGTTTGAATTTTCAAAGTCCCAAAAAAGTAGCCTTTTTTAGCAAAACATCAAGGTAGTATATTTTTTCTTAAAGCTATATGTGTCCTCATTAAAATTCCGTTCAAAATTTGAAAATCGGTTGTTTAGAAAAATAGTTGGATGCGATTCATAAAAGGGTTTAAAAAATCCTCCTGTTTAAAAAAACACAAACTCTAATATGGTTCTGACATTGTTCTAGCGTATAATTAGCAAATTCGTGGAACTCAGTGAATCCAAAAGCCCTTTACCAAGCTTAACATTTGAAAGTTTAATATACTCGTATTTTCAATATAAATACCAATAAAATAGTCTAATCTATATGATTTATATTAATATGGTCCTTTGGGCGTCCAAAAAACGATAAATCACGTTTTATTCTACTTTCACAATTATCCACTAAACAAATATTATTACCAGACATATTCAACAACTTTTTAGAGACACGATATACCAAAGCACACGGTTACAGCAAAACGATTTCTGGCGCACTGCGTATTAGTCGGCTTCACACCGTAGACTGGTACGAATATATTGGACAGGCGGGGATAAGAGGGGTGCGTTTTGAGTGCCGCCACGAGTGACGCTACTCATATATTGTATATTCTTTAAACTATGGTATAACTTGCCTTTGTTATGATTTCACATCTTTTTTTGTAAAAAAAGTCAAAAGTGCCAAATGCGAAAGTTGAAACATATTATAGATTTTTATAAAAAAAAAAACAAAAATATTTTCAATTGTGCGTCAGATAAAAAGTAAACAACGTAAAAAGAAGAAACCCAGAAAAAGGCAAAATTATCTTTCTATTCGTATAATTTTGAAAATTTGTCCAGCAAACGAACCATTTTGCCTCTCAATTTTTTCAAAATGCATAGAATGATTTGAAATTTTGACAGTAGTTAGGGAATAGTCCAAGTATCAAAATCTATATCAGCCGAAGGGCGCCTTTACCTTGGGGGTGAAGTTTTTTTATATTTTGACCACAGGAATCGATAGAAAGATGATTTCTAAGCAAAAAATGTTCCATGCATTTTTTTTGTAAAAGGCATACTTTTCGAGTTATTCGCGATCGAAAGTCGGAGTTTTTCGTCGATAAAATCAACGTTTTTAATCGGTTTTTGGAAATATGCATTTTATTAAAAAAACGGTAAATTAAAAATTATAGCTTTTAAAAAACGAATAAAACTGCTGTGGGACCAATACAAACCAAGTTGTGGTTAGTTAAAGGTTAGCTGTTATTCATCAAACAAAAATTTCAGAGTTTCAAAGGCAAATAACGCAAAATTTAGGTATTTTTTGAGAAAAACAAATAATAACTTTTTTGAAGCATTTGCAAAGACATTCCCTTTAAAAAAAGATATATATTATAAAAATTGAGTGAGTTATGATTAAAATAAGGTTTGACCAAAATTTTTTGAGTGCAAAAATCTTCGAAAACAATCCCCTAACTACCACCCCAACTAAAATGAGTCGTGGCATTTTTTCAATTCTGTTTATCTATGTATCATAAATTTAAGAATGTCTTAAATTTTAACCGATTTAAATCGATTAATTTTGAAAAAAATAAAGCTGCAAGTGAAATTCAAATTTCAGAATTTTAATAAAAACTGACCTTTTCTTCAAAATAACTCAAAAACTGAGAAAGATACGAAAAAATTACTAAAGTATCAAATTGTAGCTTTTTAAATTACAAACATTTTGCTTTTTTAAAATTTACTGTATAACGAAAATTTGTTGAGATATAAACGTTTAAAACGCGTGAGTATAGACGAGCACTACCTTGTTTCAGCCCTTTAAACTCACCCCTTTAAAAAAATAAGGGTTTTAATATATAGCTCTTAAAAAACCAACAAAATGGTTTTATAAAGAACTTTTTATCACAAAAACTGAAGGAATTATGCTTAAAAAAACAATATTTTGGAGCACTTTAAAAGCGATTTGATGCATTTTTTAAAAAATCCACGGTTTTGTATTATTTTTTAAATTGTAATGGGCGAATTTTTAAGGATTAAAAAACTACGAAATTAAATTAGTAATACTTTTGTTTTTTAATTAGAACTCTGTGATAATATGTTAATTTTTCTAGGGTAAACATTTTTTGTAATAAATCATAATAAGGGTTGACTTTCAAGGGTTGAAATATATTAAATAATGTTTTAAAGAAATAAATACCTATTTTTGTAATTTTTATTAGCCTAATTTTATGTGACTTAAGCTTTAACATAAAATTTTTGAAAGTTTTTGCAATAAGGGGTAGTTTTCACCCCTAAAAAATAAAAAGCGATCTTCAGCATAATAGAGATTTTGAAGAGGAGGGTAAGTTAAGCTTAATTCCAAATTTTCATGCAAAACACTGTGATAATATATTATTTTTAGGGTAAATATATATTTTTTTAAATCATATTCTGAGTTGAACATTTACAATTATTTATTACGGTACCATTGGAGTCGAACTTAATGACAATACGTTTAATTGTTGAAATGGGCGGAATGGGCTTGGTGGGGAAATAAACTGAAAACATTTCAGATACTGTTCTAAAACTGTTTTCCGCATAATGCCACTTAATTCCGAATACTTTTTCGTCGATTGAATAATTCATTTTTTTTTCAAATACCGACTGTCACTGATTTATTGACACTTTTCCTCATGTCAGGGACAATATTTATTTTACTGGTGCCTGTTTGGTGTTACCTAAACCGAAAATTTGGTAATTGTGCAATTACATTTAATTAAATAATTCAAGATTCGCCGATTAAAATTTTTTGAAACTTGGCGAGAGCTTGTCAGATTGGTCTCTTTAAAAAGTTATTCCACATTTTTTCTGTAAAATGTACAGGGGAGCCCATAATTAACTCCCTTAAAATTTACATGGGATTTCCTATGTTCCGCTCGGCGACGCACCACCCGGTACCTATATCACATTTATGGGTCCGATACTCTTTTTGTAAAGTGGTATTATTATTGGTCATTAGAATACTAATTATGAATTAGGTCCATTTAGGACGCTAAAGACAAATCCCATTTCATTTTTTTGTACTAATTTAAAAAAGTCGCATTTTAAATTAATATTTAAATGAAAAGAATAATCTGGTATTTTTTTATTGCTTTACGAAAACTTGTTTATTACTTTAAACAAATATCTCGTATAAATTATGTTTATATAAATATTTAAATTACAGGTTTGTATAATATGCTACATCAGTTATATTCATCCACATCTGGTTATTTCCCATAAAATTGCAAATTGTCTGAGTGATTTTAAAATATTTTCTTAACGAGGCTGTTTTAATAGTGTTAACCATTTATGTGTTTGACTTTATAAAACCACAAAGGCGAATAAGATATATAGATTTTTTTAAAAATTGTTTCTGGCTTATTGAAATAGTAAATACGGCCAAATATTCTTCCGTTCCTGGAAAGCGTACAAAGCCATTCGTGCTTGACAATATTTTATCGAAGATGGTTCTTGTAGATTCCTGACCCATTATTTCTTAAAAACCGATCATTGATAGGTTTCTTTTTCTAAATGTGTTTGTAAATAGACAATTTACTTCCTCCATAACTCAATCACTAGTCGTCTGAATTGAAAAAATACCTCAAAATATCTTTCTTAAACAGCATAACTTGCTTTATTGCATTCGTATAATTAAAAAGATCTTTTACTAAATTTGAAATATCAAAATACAGTAGTAAAAAGTACAGGGTTATCCAACGAAGACTAGACAGGCCGCTTTTTTGACTCTACCTGTACTTTTATAAATAAGGTGAAATAGCCATCATATATAATTTTTCCCTCCAAATCCGAAAATGATTAATGTAAAATAATTGAGCATCAAATAAAACTGCTAGGGTTCATTTTGATTTTTTTTTAATGAAATGCCATATTTTTTATGTGATTATCCGATTCCTCGTATATCTTTTGATCTTAAATGATTTTTTTTAATTCAAAATGGTCCATTTTCTGCACGGTGTCATTAACACCTGGAATATTGATACGGATACCTGTCCACTCTTTAACGGTAGTGTCGTTCTGACTCTAGCTCGTTTTAGTTTTTACATAAAATCAACTTTAAGTGGCAGGCATCTAGATAGTGTTAAAAACTGAATTTTTAACACGTTTGTGGAAAAAATATATTTTTACTTGCCGCCTGGAATATGTTAACGTTATTTTTTAAAATATATACTTACCTTTCAAATAGAAAAATATTTTGATTTTATTCGTAATAGAAATATTTAGTTACATTTACTTACGTCTGATGCAACAAATTAATATTTTTTTAGTTTACTGCATTTTTAATAATTTTATATCATGCAACCAAACGTACTTTTGCAAGAGAATCGCCAGTATTTATTACTCCGGTCAATCTAGACATTTAAAGGTCCATAAATTTACATTAAGCTGAAGGAAAGTAAAATTGTTCAAAACATAATAAAAAATAATATTTCAAAATTCCCCATCGTTCCGGTACGTGGAAAAAAATTGACTCAAGGGCAAAGGTCAAAAAAATGTTTTTTCGGGATTTTCTTCAAAACGGTAAGTTTTATCGTAAAATTACTTTAGACAAAAATTGTAGGTCATAAAACTATCTATAAAAAAAATCAATATTTTTTTTTCCTAAAAGCCACCGTTCCTGAGATATACGATTCAAAAAGTTGTAAGCGTCATTGTATGCATAAGTACGTCACTTTATACATCGCTGAAGCTGCAATTTAAGTAAAAATATTTTTCTATCGGTGATTGTAACTTACATTAAAAAATAAAATATACATAAGTATAACTATGAGAATATCAGTTCCTTTTTAAAAAAACTACCTGCTTAGATAAGTATCGATATGCATGTTTTGTTAAAAACACTCGAAATAAAAAAACAAGTGCAATTAGCTTGTCTTTCTTCCAATATTAGTTACTGCTCATCAACATCTTTTTCGGGTATATTACCAAGTTCAAGTGTGGCTTGGTTATTAGCTAGACCCAAAAGATTGGGGTTACAAGTTGGTTGATAATACATTAGAAGAACTGCTAAACACAATTTTTTGCAACTGTTAAAAGAAGTGCAGTGCTAAATGTGGTTGCAAAAAAGTTGGACTGTTTTGTTCTCTGGCATGCACAAATTGCCAAGGCCGGTCGTGTTCTAATGTTGAATCACCAACAGCAGAGGATTCCTTTAATACTGACGAACTGACATGCGATACATTGCTTTTGACGCAATTTACATACACCCAGGATGAAGAAGAAGAAGAAGATCAAGAAGAAGGAAAAAAAGATCAAGAAAAACAACAAGAAGAAGTAATTGAAGATTATGAATCGGACGAATAAATTTTTCTACTGTTTTTTAATTTTCATAGCTTTTATAATTTTCAGCCTTAGGGTTACTGAGGAAAACACGATAAAAAAACGCGCTAAGTACACTACCTTAGAGGTGGAAACGTGTGCATAGAATAACGCTTACAATTTTTTAAATCGTTATATCTCAGGAACAGTGGCTTTTAGGAAAATAACTATTAATACCTTTTTTATAGATAATTTTATGATCTACAATTTTTGTCCAAAGTAATTTTACAATAAAACTTACCGTTTTGAGGAAAATCGCGAAAAATCATATTTTTTTACCTTTGATCTCGAGTCAATTTTTTTTTCATGTACCGGAACGATGGGAAATTTGATGGAAAATTATTTTTAATTATGTTTTAAACAATTTTACTCACTTTTAGCTTAGTGTAAATTTATGTACCTTCACTCTTATTTTTTGATCTTATTTGGCCAGACTATTGGGTTTGTCATTTAGTTTGTGTTCTGTCGCCTTTTTACTTACATGTTATATTCCTTTGTCAAACCACTCGTTTTAAATTAACGTACATATTAGGTATGGTTTTTGTGTAGCTTACTTATTTTTTTTTTTTTTTTTGAAATCGATAATTCTTAAAACTCTATTATATTATTATTTATTTTCAGCTTGTTTTGCCTCCCTGAGATCGATAATCGTGGTGGACCTTTTAGGACTGGAACGTCTTACCAATGCATTTGGTTTACTCTTACTTTTTCAAGGGGTAGCCGCAATAATTGGAGCACCTTTGGCCGGTGCATTCATGGATGCAACTGGAAGTTATGATGCATCTTTTTATCTCTCAGGAAGTATGATCTTAATTTCGGCTATTATGTGTTACCCTCTTAATTGGGTAAATAGATGGGAAATTAGGAGAAATAATAAAATGTCTATAAACGAAAAGGTTTAGTCACTATTTAGTAAATTATTTAGGTATTTAGTTAGTAATTATTATGATCCCAAGGGTATACCCATAAGAAGTCAACAAATCTAGGTATATTATATGTTGTTGTGGCGGATTTATTTATTACAATTTTTTTTTGCTCTACTTGTCAAACATGCACGAAGAGACCGCTTTGGCCTAGGTTCTGTGGTTTAGATATGTGCACAAATAGAGTGTATAAAATTAATTTTTCTTTCAGGGCTTGTAGAATAGAAACTTAAAAATGTAAAATCCGAAAAAACTATCAACGCAGATAAAGGCAAAAGAACAGTAAAATTCAATTTTCAAATTAAAATTTAACATAAACCTGCCACAACAAATAAATTTATCATTTGTGACATAATGTCAAAAAATCTCTTGCATTGTCATGTGAATTAAATTTTAAAAATAAATTTATCATTTGTGACATGATGTCAAAAAATCTTTTGCAATCTCATGTGAATTAAATTTTAAAGTTTTAGTTTTAATTATTGTACACTTAAAATTTATTTTGTACCTTTTAATATCATCTGAAATCTGGACCGAAGTGGTCCCTTCTTTTATATCTGATGATTAGCTTAAAGGAAAATTCTAGTCTAGTTTAAAAATAGAAAATTGTTTCAAATATATGAAAAAGACACGTACATTAAAATTTACCTAAATGTGCATTTGCTGCGTAAATAGATATAAACGAAAATCTTCTTAGTCCAGAGGGCCACCGCAAAGAAACAAGGCAATAAGAGAAACGCATGAAACATTTTTTTATATTACTATGAACTATATTCAATTCAAAGCCGCACTGCTGCCTCAGCTCAGCGGGTTCAAATTGCATTTTTTACCTTAAAAAAATGGTGAAAAATCGTTTTTTTTTAAATATTACTCAAAAACTTTTAATTTTAGGAAAAAAGTACATAATTAAAATTGATGGCCAAATAAAACTGCGTTAGTTTTTAATATGAAATTTTTTGTAGGGCTTTTAGTTTTTAAGATATTAACGGTTTAAATTTAAAATAAAAACGCAAATATCTTAAAAATTAAAAGAGTTAGTAAAAAATGGGTAATAAAACAAAAAAATTTTTAAACCAAAAGTAAAGGTTTAGTAAAAAGAATTTAAAATATTCTCAGTAAAAAACTGATTAAATGGCCTCGAGGAAAAACCTGGTGCAATATTAATATTTTTTTTTGGTCCAATAAGTATACCAGCTCCGATCTATTTCTAAAAATGAATTCAAAATATTCTCCTCATTGAATAAAACAAACTAATACACAATGGCCTCGAGGCAATGGGGGATAACCTGGTGGCACGGATATTTTAATTATTTTTTTTTTTTGGTCCAATAAGTGTACCAATTTCGATCTACTTGAAATTTGCTACTATGTGTGTAGCTCACCGTTTAAATATTTTTATTATTAATTTAAATATTATTATGAATAAGTTACTCGTTCAGAATGATTTTGAGAAAATTTTTATTATATTTTTAACATCAAAAAAATTTTGTTTTATTGTTGTTAAGATCGAGAAGTGTTAAGTGTCCTGCCAGGTATATAACAGGGTTGTAACGGAGGCCTTCTTAGCACAGGCGGAGGCCAATGCGAAGGAGAAGAGGTTCGCCTCCGCGGATGCGAAGATTAAGGGAGGCGGAGGTAAAATTTGAAGTGGAAAAAATATAAATTCATGATTAATTAAAGTCAAAAATATTTATTTTAAATGGGTACACAACGTACATACATGTACATGGTACGCTTTCATAAATAAAGTAGTAATCTAAATTTAGAAGAGGCAGCCGAACGACCGCGTCGGTCAGCGTCGCTCCTTTCGCATTGTATGTTATCGTAAATAAACCTCCGTTAAAACTCCGCATAAATTTGGCGGAGGCGGAGGAGAAGGTCGATTCTTTGCGCAAGTTCCGCAGTAACGGTGGCGGAGGCGGAGTTCCGTTACAACCCTAGTATATAAGACCCAAATGGAGAAGGCACTTATTTTTTTTCAATTAAATAAAGTTTAAATTTTATTTTATTTAAAGTTTTAAGTGGATCAGAATGGGTACAGTTATTGGACCAAAAAAAAAAATAAATAAAATATTCGTGCCACCAAGTTATCCCCCTTTGCCTCGAGGCACATGTGTATCAGTGTGTTTCATTCAATGAATAGAACATTTAGAATGAATTTTTATATGGATCGGAGCTGGTATACTTACTTGTACCAAAAAAATATTGTTATTAGCGAGATTTATAATGCCCAAAATAACTTTTTTCCTTATATCTCCTTTATTTCTTATTTTATTAAAATAACCTTTTTTAGACCTTACCAAAAGGCATATTTTTTGTTTATTGCATTTTTTCGTACCTCTTTTAGTTTTTAAGATATTATCGTTTTAATTTCAAATTTAAATCGTTAATATCTCAATAACTAAAAGGGCTACAAAAAATTTCATAAAAAAAAACTGACGTAGTTTTTTTAGGCCATCAATTTTAAATTTATACCTTTTTTTCTAAAATCAATAGTTTTCGAGTTATATTAAAAAAACTAATTTTTTACGATTTTTTTAAGGTAAAAAAAATGCAATTTAAACCCGCTAAGCTGAGGCACCAGTGCCGCTTTGAACTGACTATAGTGAAGAGTAATATAAAAAAAAATGTTTCATGCGTATCTCTTACTGGCTTGGTTTTTTGCGGTGGCCTCTTAGACTATTTATTAAAGATCGAAATTTTTGGCATGTTAAGGGTTGTCAGTTGTCACTAAAAAAAATATTGTCTTTTCATTGTGCACTCAGGTTTAGTAGTGTTAATTATTAGCTTTATTATACAATAACCCCATTAAATTAATAAAGTTAAGTAAAAAAAATTAAAATTCTGCCTTTATCATACCAGGCAACCAAATCATGGCTTTGCGTATACGCACCTCTTACGAGTTTTACACCTGCTAATTAAAGTATGTAAAAACTTCCTAGGTTTATTATAAATAATGTTTTTTTACCTAATTTTTTCTTAAATAAATAAAAATCTGTTATTTTTCCTTAATATTTTGTATATCGATACCCTAAGGCTGATAAGTAGTAATCTACAAAAAAAAAAATGTTCTTTGCATAAATGGCAAAAAACGTTTATTACTAGAAACTGCTTCGTATCTTAAATAAAACAATAGAACAGGGTCGCCGCCAGAAAAAAATGTAGAGGGGGTCAAAAAGTTTAGGTTAATTTACTAGCCCAGAATTAATTAAATTAAACACAAGAAAAAATACCACAATTAAAATTTCTAAATGATAATCATATTTTTTTAAATTCCTTGTAAAATTTAAGGATTTAGACGGGAATTGTTTTATTTTAAGTAATTTTTAAAAACCCAGGGGGTTCGACGGACCTTCCCTGACCCCCTGCCGGCGGCCATCATTTTTGAGGTTTTTAACAGCCGTTCTTACGTGTTAAGGCAGCAATGTAGTAATTTGTGTCTTCCGGAACATTCTGTTAACGTGGGTTACGACTCATCAGCATTACGGTATCGATATGTGGCAAAAGTGCTGATAATACTAAACATTTTTTAGTTAAATGTCATTAAGCAACTTAGTCATACTCATAAATTATTATTATAGATGTATATTAGTTCTTAAAGTCCGGTAAGACTGATTAAGATTAACAAACAAATTCCTGTAAATAAATATGTATATAAGTTTTATTTAAATTTAGTGTAAAATATTTAAAACATATTAAAAATACAATTTAATAATTTCATATAAAATCATAAACAGTATGTAAAAAATTATTTAACGGTATAACCATATGTCCTAAAAAAGTTTGTGTTTTTAAAATCTGTTACAGAATCAAGTTAAATAATAATAATAATGATAATAATTATATCAATAATAATAAAATAGGCCATTTTACTAAAAATACAATTAAAGGAATTTGTTTCCCAATTCAATGGCTATTGAGGTTTAGTTTCTCATTTTGTTAAACGGTTGTTAAAACAATTAGTCACTCATTTTGACGAGACGAGACGAGAATCTGTACTTCCTGCAGCATTACTAGAAAAATCTAATAACTTTTCTAAATTATTTAGAAAAAATTTAAAATAACATTACTTGTCAGTATTCACGGTTTAAAAAAATGGAAAAATATCTCGGAGCAATTTCCTTATCAAAATTCAAAGGAAACTTTACCTGTTTAAATTGTCTAAATAACTTAAACAGGGTACTTAAAAGATATGTAATTACATAATACATAATAATATTAAAATTACACCGGCATATTTATAAGCAAAAAATAAGCCCGAATATTTATACGTAGCTTTAATAAATAAATTTTAAACCCTTATTACAATAGTTAACGTCTAACGACTTGGGTACAGTGACAGCCATTAAATCTTGGCAAAAAAATTGTCAAATTTTGACTTTTTTGGCAGTTTTAGTAAATCGCTCTTTTTACCTTGTTTTACTTTAAATTACTATAAATAAAGCAAAGGTTGAAAGAAAATATTTATATTTTATAAAAACTAACAAATTAATAAATTAATTAACAATTCAAACAAACTTAAATATCCTTCCAAAAATTTAATATTTTATTGCGGCCCCGACAGATTTTAGCCTTCCAGCCATCGAATGGACCAAGGCCCTGGCGTAATCCGGATTTCCTCGTAACTCATTCCACGCCACTAAAATTTTATCCTTAAGTCCGTTTACATTTTGCGACCTAAACTCATTTTCCCTATTTATTTTTTTAACTAATAAGCCACAAATATTTTCCATAACATTTAAATCCGGACTACGTGCGGGCAACGGTAAAACCCTGATACGCTGCTCTTCCATCCATTCATCGACTTGCCGGGCCGTATGAA
The DNA here is from genome assembly GCA_019359885.1 of Listronotus oregonensis. Taxonomy (NCBI): domain Eukaryota; kingdom Metazoa; phylum Arthropoda; class Insecta; order Coleoptera; family Curculionidae; genus Listronotus; species Listronotus oregonensis. Next base: position 20,634 of record JAHBCN010007211.1, on the reverse strand, counting down.
CGGGACACTTATTTTGCTGAAAGATAAAATTTCTGTCCGGAAGGAAGCATGATATTCTGTAGTAGATCTATATATACCTCCGCATGGAACCTTTCTTCGATAAAATAACATACACCAAGTCCTTGTGCATTCCGCCACCCCGAAACATTTACCGAAAATCGTCCACTACTTCTGGCCTTTTGGGTATATTTTCAGCAAATCGTGTTCCTTGAGGCCTGTATACCTTAACTATCCCATTGTAGCACGATCTAATGCGTTGTTTTTTATTTGCATTTGTTAAAAATGGTTTTAAGGCTGCCGGTTGGCAGTGCAATTCGGATATTTGCCTTATTCTTCGCCGTGCCGTTCTAACCGATGCTGGGAAATTGCTTTCGGTTTTTGCTGTGGCTACAGATTTAAATGGTTCGTTTCTTAAAACATTAACTAAATTATTGTCTTGTTCTTGATTTGATAGTTTGGGGCGACCACTTCCAGCTCTTCTCCCAAAGGAGTGTGTTTCCTGCCATTGTTTTTTTTTAAGAAAATGACTCTTTGGGATCTTAAGCTCTTCCGCCACATTCATTTCTGGCCAACCTCTCTGCTCAATATAATGAATAATTATTACTTTTTATCCAAAGTTAAGTGTGGCATTTTAAAAAATATTTTTAGACACTGACAACGGACACCTGTTTCTTTATTAGGTTTTTCAACAGGCATTTATACTCAGTAGAAGGTGGCATAAGGCATAAGCCTATTTTACGATAAGGAAAAAGGACTTGCCCAAGATATAATGGCCGTTACTGTACCTAATTTTTGGTCGAATTAAATTACCCATGATAGCCCTGTGGATGCCTTTGGTATAAATAACCAAAATTTAGTAACATACAAAAAATATTTTTGTATTTTAACCAAATTGTCGCTTAATACCTCACTGCGTTTGTGAATTTTTAAAAAAACATTTTTCTGAACTTGTTAAGGACATAGGTTTATATATGTATATTTATGTGCCTCAAAATTTAGTTAGGAAATGGTTTCTGTATACATACATTATTACTTCATACTCCGTACCTATAATTTATAAGTAATACAGTTCAGTATAATTATAAGAAAAAAGAGTTACACCAAAATATTTGTAGAAAACCAAACTAGGCCTTATAGTATTTTAGTTTAACATGACTTAATAAAGACAAGAAATACATTTTATTAAAAATTGCATACTGTTTTATTTTAATCACCATATATTTTAGACAAGTATGACTTAAAAAAAATCTTTTAAATGCCTTACTACAAAGTGTATAGGCCTTTTAAGGGTATACTCAACGCAAGCGCGTTCCCAATGTTAAAAAATAGTCCACTCATCATAGATTTTTTTTGTAATTAATGTTAACAGATATCTGACTGTGTCATGACTTCCGGAATAACCTGTAGATTACTAAAATCAAAAATCCAACCAAATTTTTTGAGATAATTTTTTTAAGCAATAATTATTTTTTTATTATTATTTTTTTAATTTTACACAAAGTACTGACTATATCACTTTACTCATAAAAGACTGTTTGTAGAGAATTCAAAAACCTACAAAATGGTTTTTGAAAAATCCCGATCCGACCATTTTCACCGAGAAAAGCCGGAAAAACGTTTAAAACAAACCTTTTTTCAAAAATTCATATCTCCGATTATTTTTAATATTAAGGGCTAATTATTTGGAAAATTATAATCAATAACATATACTTTAAGCTGCCGAAAGATGAAAATTGTGGCATTAAGAGTTTTTATTCAATCGCACCATAAGCAAATTAGGTCCTTATCTTGCAAGTGCCGTGAATATTGGGCAAATGGTCCGTTTTGAATTTTTAAAACTGCTTTTTAAAGTTGAGATTAAAAGCTACAAATTGTATAACTCACATTTTCATATAAGTTTGGAAAACATTGTTAAAAATGCTCCTAGCGCGTCGAGCGAAAATTCGCGATACGCAGCCCGTCTCTCGCTTCTCCTTCGCTGCTGGGTGCTCTCTCGACAGTCGACTCAGTACGTCTCGGTCGCGAATTTTTACAATGTTCTTCAAACTTATATGGCAATGTGGCAATGTTAGATATACAATTTGTAGCTTTTAATCTCAACTTTAAAAACCCGTTTTAAAGATTCAAATCAGACCATTTTCCCAATATTCACGGGACTTGCAAGATAAGAGCCTAATTTGTTTATGTGTGATTGAATATCTTTGCCAATTTTGATGCACCAGTTATGAAGCTTATTGCAAAAGCCACAAAAGTTACCTCCTGCTATTTTTTCGTTTAGGGTTTCCCTTACCAGATATGGTTAATTTTATAAAAATGTGCGTAATGAAAAAAGTAATCGTAGAAACACCATGATTATTCAAAACTCTTGTTTTTGTACAATACACAATTGACTTAAAGCTAAAGAAAATGTTGAAAGTGACCACCATTGGCGTTGTTACAAGCATTTAACCTTCTCCGCAAAGATCGTCTTACTATTATGCAAATATTGTGATCTTCTCTAATGATTATTCTTTCCAATAATTCTTCTCGTGTATTTAATGGTGTTTTATAAACTATTTCTTTTAATGACCCCACAAATAAAAATCTAGTGGATTCAGGTCCGGAGATCGAGGTGGCCATGGCACCGGACCTCCACGACCAATCCATCGGTGACCGTATGTGTCAGCTAAATATGTTCTTACAACTGCTGCAAAATGTGCGGGAGCACCGTCATGCTGGAACCACCTTGTACCATTTCTCACAAAAAGTAGTAGTAACTCCGGCCAATCATTTTGTAAAAAATTTAAATATGATTTCTGTTCAAGACGATTCGGTAGAACAACAGGACCATTTATGTGATTTCCAATAATACCAGCCCAAATATTGATGGAAAATTGATACTGCGAATTTGACGCCTCATCAGTGAATAGTACACGTTTAGAAAAATGATGGTCGTGTCTCAGTTTGTTTAAGAACCATTGACAAAACATTGCCCTTGGTTGAAAGTGTCTAGGTAGAAGTTCCTGGACACGTGTAAAATGATAGGGATATAAACTTTGCTCCTTCAGAGTTCTGTCAACTGATGATGCCGAAATATTTCCCAATTCATTGGCAACAATTCTCGTACTTGTACTAGGATCACGTTCAACTCTATTTAATATTGCCTCTTCGACTCGTATAGTTCGGCGGTATCTTCTGCGTCCAGAATCAGCTTTTAAAGGTTTTAAAGAACTAGTTTCTCTTAAATGACTTACAATACGTGGAAAAATATTTTTACCAGAAATTCTTCTTTGGGGATAAGTTTCCTGATAAACTCGCACAGATTGTCTAGCATTTTGATTTGTTTGTCCATAAATTAACAACATATCAGTCAATTCGGCTGAAGTGTAGTTGATGAAAACCATCTTGATAGGAGGAAATAATATTATTGAGCAGCTTAATATCTAAACACGAATCAAAAAATAACGAAACAAACAAACAAACACAATCAACAAATAACTAAAATCGAAAAAAACTGCTAAATTTAAAGAATAACACGAAACCACTTTTGACTTCTACAAAGCACTTCAAAATTATTGAATTTAGAGAACTGTCAAAAACTACAGTTTCTTGGTATTATACGATTATTTTTTGCATTACGCCGACGAATGGGTACTTTGCACATTTTTATAAAATTAACCATATCTGCTAAGGGAAACCCTAAACGAAAAAATAGCAAGAGGTAACTTTTGTGGCTTATGTAATAAGCTTCATAACTGGTGCATCAAAATTGGCAAAAGTCAGTGGCGCACATATTCTTTCTCTAAATACATTTTTACAGTTACCCCTTACGCACGCCACTGTCGCAGCTGTAAGCAGATTTTTACTTAAAACTATGCACATTATTAATACACTTTCAAGTTCTAAGTTTCATTAAAATCGGTTGAGTGGTATTTAAGTCATTTGAAAAAAATTGAAACAAAATTGAAACTTTAACTCCCTGTATTTCGGAAACCATGCGTTTCCGGACCCATGTGCATAGGACTTTTTTTATTATTTTTTAGTAAAGAATTACCCCACGAACGATGGTCCATGTTTTTTGAAACACCCTGTATATATATATATATATATATATATATATATATATATATATATATATATATATATATATATATATATATATATATATATATATATATATATATATATATATATATATATATATATATATATATATATATATATATATATATATATATATATATATATATATATATATATATATATATAATTTGCTAATGTGGATATATTTATATGTAGGTAGGATATATATTTATTTGCTTCCACCTGTTCTGAGTTATCGTGATTCGTAAGTTTGGCTATCAGTGCGTAGTCTTTAGCAGTGGCTAGAACCTAACGAAGCCCGTTTTTTGAATTTCGCCCCCGGGACAAAAATAGGAGAAAAAAAGTGTTTTTTTTACCGATAGCCGTACGAAAGGCGTCTTACGGAAACAGAGGCTACTTAATATTGTCTCTCGCCTGGCGGAGACAGGCTTTTCATCTAGTTAGATATCACGAGTAAAAATAGGCTAAGCCTTAAACAAGAAAAAAAAACGATTTAAACAGTTTTTTTACAGATCAATAAGAGCAACAAAACATACAGAATCTTTATTCTTAAATCTTTAAATGTGTTACTGTTATGATTTATATGAACGTTTCGCAGTTTTTATCTTGGATTTGCATTCTTCGATGATTAGAACCACATGACATAATTCATTTATTGATTTTTTTTATTATATCTGTTATTAGCTATAACATCTGATCAGGACTATTAGATATGGATTTAAAATACTATTTTATAACTTAAAAAACTCTCAAAAAACCGCTGAAACTATGGAAACGTAAAACGGCAATAAGAGATTTTAAACATTTTCCCTTCAAATTTGTAAACAATAAAATGAGAAAATTTCCTTCAAATTTAAAAGAGAATATAGGACAATTAATATGCCAAAACGACAAAAATATCTAGAATTTTATGCAGAAAATAAAAATTCAACAAAAAATATTGGTAGTCATTTAAAAAAATGAACTTTGTCCTTGTACGGACTTTCTGATTCACCCTGTATACATAACGTTGTTCGCAAAATATAGAGCAGCTGAAACCAAATTATTTTTGTAAAAAACATTTTTCCCCAATTTGAACAGGTAAAGAAATAAGGGGGGTCCCACTTCACAGACTTACCCTGTATATTTTAATTAAAATATCTAAAATCTTATTTTATTATGTTTTCGGAATAAAGTAAATTAAACTGTTTATAAAAAAGTTAATTACTATTACTTGTTTAATTGCTAATTTTTTTATAAACATATGCACAGCTTATACATTTGTAACTAAAGTACCCAAAAAACATGGCGAAAGTTAGGGCATGCGCACAAATTTTTTTGACTATTACAAGGGCTATTGGTTTATACTCTTTTAATTGGAATATACTTAGCTATTTAACTAACAAGCGTTTTAATAAGGGCGATTAGTTTTAGGCAACCAACTTGACAGATGTTTTAAAGGGTGTTATTTAAATAACATCGTTATATGAAGTAAATGTTTAAATTTGTATATTTTTATTTGCTTCTACCATAACCGTTGATTAAGGAAAATACCCACTGTGACGGCCGAAAAAATGGGTGATGTTTGGGAATTTTTTGGACGTTGATTATTAAGGAACTTGGGGATCGCCTTTTTTTTGTTTTATTAGGTGTACAGGGTGTTTTTCTTTTTAGCTTTGGACAGTCCACAAAGTCTGATGCCTAAGTACTAACGTACCGTGGGTGTCTTAAGAGTGGTGAGAGGAAGTTTTATTACACGGGACTTAAATATTTAGAGATTGGGAGGAGAAAGAAAAATTCTGCGGCTAGCAGGATCCATAGTCTGGACGGTCTGGTGATATAAGAACGAAGAAAGCGGGAAGTTCGGGGCCTCTCTAGTTGAACTGTAAAAGGATGCATAAAAGTTGTACTACGAGTTGCTCTGTTGGGAGCTGCCAGAGGGGGAATTATACTGGCCAACTTCTCATGCCGAAGGACGCCTTTACCTTGGGGGTGGTTGACAAACCATCTCGGAGGTTGATTTTTTTATATTTTGACTACAGAAATCAATAGAAAAAGGATTTTAGCAAAAAATATTCTAATTCTATATATTTTTTACTTTCACAACTTTTTAATTGGTTTTTTTGCAAATAACTCGATAAGTATACATTTTATCAAAAAACTGTATTTAAATAACAAAATTGTAGCTTTTAAAAAACGAATAAATGGTTTTTGTAATTGCTGTGAAACCAATACAAACAAAGTTGTGTTTTGTTAAAGGTTAGCTGTTATTCGTTAAACACAAAATTTCAGAGTTTTAAAGGTAAATAACGCAACGAGGAAAACTAAAAATAACTTTTTTAAAGCATTTTTTTTTGAAGATTAAAAGTTTACAAAATAAAATTAGTAATACTTTTAAGCAGTCATATTTTTTAATTACAACTCTGTGAAAATATATTAATTTTTCTAGAGTAAACAATTTTTTTATTAAATCATAATAAGGGTTGATTTTTAAGGGTTGAAATATATTAAATAGTATTTTAAAGAATTAAATACTCTTTTTTAAATTATATAAGCCTAATTTCATGTGACTTAACTTTAATATAAAAATTTTAAAGCTTTTGCAATAAGGGATAGTTTAAACCTCTAAAAAATAAGAAGCAACCTTCAGCATAATGAAGATTTTGAAGAGGAGGGTAAGTTAAGCCTAACCCCAGATTTTCGTGCAAAACACTGTGATAATATATTAATTTCTTAGGGTAAATATATTCTTTAAAATCATAATAGGGGTTGATTTTTAAGGGCTGAAATATTTTCAATAATGTTTCAAAGAAACAAAATACTACTTTGAGTCAAATTTTACTCAACTTAAGCTTTAATGTATAGTTTTATAGGTTTGCTAAAATCTATAAAAAGGGTGGTTTTAACCCCTAAAAGATAAAAAGCGCTCATCGGCATAATATAGATTTTAGAGAAGAGGGTAAGTTAAGCTAAATCCAAAATTTTCGTACAAATCCAGCTTCCTGTTCTGGACTAAATATTTTATTTAACTATATCTAAGAAATAATTAAAAATAATAACTAAGTAAAGATATTAATATTTATTCGTAATACAGTAAAAACTTATTTTTCTATGTTTCATGTTTCCTAAAGGTACATCTTAGTTCTTAACTGAGAAATGTTACTCTTTTTCCTTAAGTGTCTTTTATTTTCCCATTTTAACAGTTTTCTTATCGGAATAAGCAGACTTCCACTTAGTAAAAGTGCTATTCCAATAAAAACAAAAACCATTGAAAAAGTATGTGTAGACTGATAAATATAATTAGCCGTGGGTATTCCAGTAAAGGAGGCTGCTGACAGAAATATCATATTCAGACCAAAACAGTTGGTAAGGTTTTCTATTCCAAAAAGTTCTACAAGTAATACTGTTCGTAAAACTGCGCAGGTAGCTAAAAAACGAAATTTGGAAAATATATGACTAGTCAGTACTTGTATTGCCGACAAAGAGCGTAATAGCCTTTTTATTACAGTGTTTGAATAACTATTTAGCCATTTTATTTAATGCCTGTAGTGTTTGCCTAGGCATTTCAGAGAATGACTAAATGGTTAGTTAAATAAGGTATAACGCTTAGTCCTAGCACTTTAACACGACTTAATTTACAGTAAAGAAACACACTAGTATAAATATTTTCCATAAATGGTTGGAACTCATTTATACATGGTTCCTCATAATAGACTAACCATGTTAATTGCTCAGTAAAATTGTTAAAACTTAATAAAACTAATATTTTATTACACTTATTAACAATTTACCCTTTGGGATTTACTATAACCTACGACTTATTTAAATTTTAAAAAATTACGTCTTTTAAGTAAGTGCTATTAACTTCTATGCACTTTTCAAGATTTGAAAGAAATGGTTCATGACACGATGAAGGAAAACCTGATCTATTCACCGGACCTCTTTAGAATTCGGACTTTAAGATCTTGGATGTTTTCTGGAAGAGTTGCAAACACCTTTAACTTTAAATAGCCCCACAGAAAAAAAAGTCCCCAAATAGTGAAATGAGTTTAGTTAGGCCATTAAACACTTCTCGCAGAACTCTTTTAGAGCATTTAGCGGTATGTACTGGCGCTTCATCTTCTTTTATTAAGTTACTCTTTATGTTTCCACGCAAAAAAAATTGAACTGAATTATCCATGAGAATAAAAACTAAACATTAAATTATGTGTTCAAACCTAATGATGCTTTATTGGAAAAATGACCTTTTACGAAAATAAATTTTTCCTAGTTTTGTGACAGGTGCCTACTCGATAAAAAATATGTTGATTCAAATCCCAAAGACCATAGAAGATAATAATATAAAAAAACGTACTAACTTATATAGAATTTATTTTAATATCAAAATAGGTAGTCTACCATGGGATACCCTGTAGAAACCTAATGAAATAATTTTTAATAAATCAATTATTAAAAGTTTTCTTCCATAAAAGCCAAATAAATCAATTTTAAAATTTTTCTTAAGGAAGGTATCGAGAGACACTTCTAGATAGGTAATCGTTTAAAAGTGTTACGAGAACAAAAATACTAAATAGTCATGCTTCTTTACTACATAGCTATTACTTTACAGATAAGAAGTTGTTCCTTTTGACAAGAATTCAATATAGTGGAAGCCGCAAAAACTTGCAAAGTTATTAATGTAACACGCACGGAAGTTAAAACCTGCAAAAGCTCTGTAGCAATGGTAGTACGCATGCTTTCCGGTCCCAGTCATAGTTCAAGAAAATTTTAATAAAGTCTTCTTACTCTTGTAATGTCGGAAAAATACCGCTGTTGACCTTGAACACACTCGGCCACGGGTGGCCATGGTGCAGCAGACAAATAAGTGGTCCTACCGCGTACGTTCAATGTGAATAGAATTCCAACAATTAGGAATATATAATAATATGAGTGACATTTATAATGTTTTTATTATGTATTTATTTTTTAAACTATTATTGACAAATAGATTACTTAGGTAACAAAAAAAAAAAAAAAGACGGTAGGTTAAATTACAAAAAAAACATATATTACACATTTTACAGATTTTTTTATTATATTAAGTTTTTGGCACTCTTTATTACCAGATTGACTTTGATTTTGAATTAATGGCAATTTTACATTTTACCGCTACTTACAAAATTTTGATTTTTATTATATGTTGAAAAAAATAACTTAAAAATTTAGTTAAAACATATGCATGCATACATACAATGAGCTAACACCATAGATAGAGAAAGCATTTCATTCATAAACGCAATCGAGAACTGCGCCCAACATGGTTTTGTTTATTATTGGCGATAGAATGGTACAAGCATAGTTTGTACTTACTTGTAAAATAATAATTAAGGAATCATATCCGTCACTTTACACACTTGGCACTGCCTTACCATTTTAATTTATTAAAAGTACTTACACAAAACTGAAATTTATACAATTGTCACAAAAATTACCCAAACAACAAAAAACATTTAGACTAAAACTCCATATTGAATGTGTCATCTGTCGAGCGAAGCTGAAGGTGGCGGTAGTACGCTTCTACGAAAAATCCGCTGTTGTCACGTTGTCGCGCCTTTATTAGTAGCTGTCCAAAAAGAAAATAGTATTTTGACATCATTATTTTCTGTGTTATACTTTATAGTAATAAAAAATATAACAAATATTATTCACAGTTTAAAATACAATAGTAGAGTTTATTTTGATGTAGTTTTAGGAATAAATTAAGTACAATTTAATCATAATATACTATCAAGTAATTGAAACAGAAAAATACTTGGCAGCCACGCTTTACGACAAAATAGTATCTGTAGTGACCATTTTCCCGGGTTTTGGTGAATTTTGTTGTTTCGAGTACAGAAGTTTATTCATCGCTGGGCAGAACCTTAGAATGTGCGTTTATGATGCCACGCTTATGCCAAATCGATGTTTTCTGCAGTTAAACTAACAACTCATTCCATACATATCTCTCTATATCCTTAGGACATCGAAAAAATGGAACATAATCACGTGTAGTAACGCAACAATCATCATCAGTACTATAAGAAAAACTGCGCTTAGCGATCTCAACCAAATAAATTTTTTAAATAGTGTAAAAGGTAAAGCGTGCAAAAACAATTCCACTAACATAACCGTCTGGCACTGCACAAATTAAGTCACGGCTAAGCCGTGAGACCGCCGAGTAGCCGATAGGCGAGGGATCGGTGCAGGCAGGAGGGAAATTTTACGCATCACGCTTAAGTAAGCGGACTTTTTTAAAATATCCTTAGACTTTGTCCCGATGGACGACTAGCCTTATAATTGACAGCATTTTAATGATTTTTTAAAGAAAAAAATAATATTGTGATTTAAATTTTAAAGTTAAATAAATTTCACTTTTATAAATGGTGACTGTTTTCAGAAAGCGTTAATAAAGTAAGTTTTAAAGTATTAAGATTTAAAATTCTACGATACGATTTTTAAAAGTAAAATCTGGCTTTAAGTAATTTTGTGAAAATAACAAATAAAAAAATAAACAATTAAAAAGTGGTATTAATGCTTTAATTTAAATATGAATTTACAATAAACATGACCATTACAACAAATTGAACATTGTAAAAATTTATTATTACACTTAACTAACTAATAAAGAAAAATTAGGCCTTGCCAGAATGTCTTTGTTCCCATTTTAACATACACTTTATAGGAATAAGTAATATTGCGCTTAATACAATGGCTACCCCTGCAAGAGCAAATATGGCTGCCAAACTATGAGTGGAAGTATAGAGAAAGTTTGCAATAGGTACTCCAGAGAATGCTGCGAGAGATTGAAATATCATGTTTAGACCAAAGCAGTTTGTAAGGTTTTCTAATCCAAATAGTTCTACAAACACTATGGCTCTTAAAACTGAAAAAGTAGCTAAAAGAAAACCATGTTTATGACACAAAACATATCGGCATATTTTCCCGATTTAAAAACAAACAAAAATATCGCGGCCGGGCCGATGAGCAAAATGTACAACTGACATTACTTCACGCACAAGGCTTCTAGGTAGCTCTGTTGCCAATTGTTTTTTAATTTTTTAACTGAAGAAAACATTTTTTTTAATTTGTAGATTAAAACATTTTAAATTTAGTTTACTTTATTACCAAATGAATCTACTGATAAGCAATTAAGACGAAAGTTTTCAATTGTTACGATTTTCAGAAATAATTGCTTCTAAAGTTCTAACTTTGACATCGTTGAGACAAAAATCTGTCATACAGACACATACAGTGTGTCCCAGGATAGGTGGTCCGTAAGGACAAACTGACAAAAAATTTACGAATTTTAAAACGGTGTTTTGGGATTATGGTCCGCATAGTCTAAAACTTAAATACACAGATCACTCAGATCGGTCTTATACAAGGCAAATTATAACTAAATTGTTAAAAATCGCTATCAGTAAAGTGACCCTAATTTAAGAGATAGAGGAAATTGTATTAAGAAAAAGTTGTTTAGAATTAAAAGTTAGAATCTCAATAAATCAAGTAGTACGGCTTGTTAATGTCAAATATCCGCATACACATTTAGCAAAGACAACAGCCAGAAGAATTATTACAAAATTTTTAAAAACTGCAAGTGTACTGAACACAAAGAAATAAAGAAAAACGTATGATGATAATAAATAACTTAAAATTAAAGTTTAAGCAAACAATACATACAATAAGTACATTAAATTATTAATTATAAATTATTTAACGTAGCTTCCTCCGTTTTCAACGCTTCTTTCAATCAGTTTTCTGAATTTCCTGTAACTATTTTGAATATGGGCTAGTGTTATTGTCCGGGCAGCGTGCGTTATTCTTTCTTTCAAGACATCCTGATAACTGAGAAGTTGCTCGGCATAAACCAGGTTCTTAAGATGACCCCATAAAAAGAAATCTAGTATTGAGAGGTCTGGTGACCTAGCGGGCCAATGAATAGTTTCAAACCTGCCAATCCATCTGTTACCAAAAGTTTCGTTCATCCATTCAGTAACAATCTACGTTGAATGCGCTGGAAAACCATCTTGCTGAAAGTAAACTGACGTCCTTTGATCAAAGGGAAATTTTCGAGGAAATTAATACAGAACCATTCTAGCAGATCCAAATATTTAATTTGATTCAGCTTTCCATCGATAAAATATGGTCCAATAATGCCATGTTGCCATGAAATAATACAACATACATTTACGTTTTTGAAGTACTGCCGATGGGACCGGATACGAAAACTAGGATTTTCTGAAGCCCAATGCCTACAATTTTAGGCGGAAACAACCCCATTTGTAGTGAAAGTGGATTCGTCAGAAAAAATAATGTCTCTGTAAAACTGATGATTTTGTAATATTTTCTCCCCTAACAGCAAACAAAAATCAAGACGGTAGGCTTTATCTCCTTCCTTCAACGTATGACGTATTTTAGGTTTAAAAGCTTTAATCTTTTTAGCTTGGAAGATTCTTTGCAGCTCGGATTTGCTTATAATCGTTTCCCGTTGTTTCTTTCTAAGAGAAAGTCTTGGATTAACTTCAACTGAGTTCAGAGCTCTTACAGTAGTTGCATCATTATCATCATACGTTTTTCTTTGTGTTAAGTACACTTCCAGTTCTTAAAAATTTTGTAATAACTCTTCTGTCTTTGCTAAATGTCTATGCGGATATTTGACATTAAAAAGCCGTACTACTTGATTTATTGCGTTTTCTCCTACTCCATAACATTGGACGACATAAATCTTCTGTTCTAATGCTAAGTCCATGACTCGTTTTTGTAACAAACTTTGCTGAATTTCGCGAAACAATGTCAAAAAATGCCATGTCAATGTCATACGACTCCTGTGTTGGTCTTTAGGTAGAAATTAATAATTACTGAAGGAAAAGTGATACAATTCTTCGAAGATATTAAATTTAAAATTAGAACACCATAAATTAGGATTCTAGCCTAACTTATAATTCTAAACAACTTTTTCTTAAAACAATTTCCTTTATTTCTCTTAGGGTCACTTTACTGGTAGCGATTTCTAACAATTTAGTTATAATTTGCCTCGTATAACACCGATCTGAGTGAAACTTTGTGTATTTAAGTTTGAGACCATGCAGACCATAATTCTAAAACACCGTTTTGAAATTCGTAAATTTTTTGTTCGTTTGTCCTTACGGACCACCTATCCTGGAACACACTGTATGTGATATAAACTTTTTGACTTGTTTTGAGCTCCACTATCGCCCATTAACATCGTAAGCATTATACTTTTTACACCCTGTATTATCAAGGATTATGTGAAAAGATTTAATAAGATAACTGGTTTTTAAAAGATTCTCTGGATGCAGCATTGCAATTATTTTTAGTTTTAGAATATTTTTTTCTTTAAAATCAAAATATAAGAGATTGGCTAATCCTTGTTTTGATATATTATCCAAAAAAGTTATTATTATTAACTAAAATTTCTAAAATATCCGTATGACAATAAAAAAAATATTGTTAAATAATGTGGATTTAAATTGTCAACACATTTATATGATTATTGCTTTCAGATGGTTATTTTAAATTGATATTAATTTGTTAAATATTCACTAATAACAGTAATTGTAAAATTTAATCCACTTACCCAGGGTAAATCCAAAAATGCAACAAAAGACGATTTGAGTCATCAGTGTAGTCATAAAAACTGAAGCTACCGTAATACCTCCACATATTAAAAGGGCGATCCATGTTATCAAGTTGATATCTACTTGAAAACAAGAAACCTAAAAAAATAAATAATAACTGAAAATGAACGATGCCGTCGAAACGAGAGATTCTCGTCTCTCGTCTGATCCCGTTGGTCCAAGAAACGGATTTGTCTTTCGTGTGATGATATAAGTGTTAAAAGTACAATTTTAGCAAAATGAGCGAAACGAGTTCTGCAACTTACATGAGTCCTTTAAAACGTACTTTAAACACAAATAGCATACAATATTGCATTGTTTTCGCGGTTTTTCAGTGAGTTTACTTGCCGATGCTGGAGCAAATTTGATGACAATTCAGAGACCTAGGGGGTAGAAATCCTCTACCGTTGCTAAGGGATACATCAAAGATTCCTGGAAAATAATAACTCTATTGCCAGAAAACTACTTACAGTGAAAACAAAAACAGCATGTCTTGCCTCAACGTCGACTGAGAATGCGGTTTTTTCTGTTCAATCCACCTCTACTACGGAGAATGCTAGAACTGTGGAGGGAATTTGTTTTTCAAGTTGTTTGAATTATACAATTAATATAAATCCAGGAGGAGTGTAAGACTACGCAAGACCTGCAAGACTCTTGCACTTTTGCGACTCTTTTTTAATATTACAATATTTAATTTTCATATTTAATATACAAAGGTATTTCAAACAGACATGACCAAAAATGTGTCGAGAACGGCCGATTATTTAATAAGTAACAGGTTTCTCTAATAAAATAACCAATCACTTTGTTCTTTTATACATTTCTCTAACAACGATAACAAGTAAATTCAATAACATGTTTCAAAAATAATAGGATTGTAACTCAATTGTCTGACAAAGCTTGATATCTTCGAAACCGTTCACGACAGAGAAAAACTAGGAGTACAATAGTTATAGAAGCTAAAAAATTACTTTTATTTATTTATTTTTTTTAATTAATTGTCTAGTGATGCCACTTCCAGAGTGGAATAAAAATTTCCAAAATCCAAAAATACATAAATGTGAAAGTGATAGATCAATAAAAAAGGATTTTAAATATCACTTCCGGTCCTATCCAAATTTATTAAAGGAAGTAAAAATTAAAATTATGGATAGCCCGTTAGGTGATTATAAAATTTAAGTGATAGACATTAAATCAAAGATAAAAAGTTTAAGATTTGAATATGGCCCTATAAATAAATTTAATATAGATAATTTAAAAAACCAACTAAATCTCTTAAACAACAAAAAATATGAATTTCATGATACAAATAAATATTATGACAAAATTATTGATATATTTAAACAATGCTCATATAAAGTTTTGATTAAACAAAAAAGGAATTCAAATCCATGGTCTATTAAAGAATTAGCTAAACTTCTCAAGACAAGAGACAACTACTATCGCAAAAAGGAAAAATATCAAGAAAATATGGAAATTTCAAATTTATATAATTAAAATAATAATAAAGTCAAAAAACAAATATTATCAGTGAAACAAAAATTCTATAAAGAACAATTTGATAGTGGTAATCAAGAGAAAATTTGGGAAAATATAAATTTATTTCTAACAGCAAAATCTAAAAGTGACGAATCTAATATTGACTATTTATTAATAAATAATAATAAAATTGAAAATAAACAATTGACAAGTGAAAAAATGAATAATCATTTTATAAATGTTGGTCCAAAGTTATCAAAACAAATTCCATTAGTGATGATACCAAAAGAAAAACCAAATTTTAAGTCCATGTTTTTAAAAGAAAATGAAATTACCAATAAAAAAGACATTGAAGAAATAATTGATAATTTAGATTTAAGAAAAGCATGCGGATTTGATGATATTAATGTTAGAAATATTCAGTTCAAAATTGAATTATTGTCAATTCTAACACATTTGGTTAAATTATCTTTTAAAACATATGTTTTTCCAGAACCAATAAATTAGCAAAAATATCACCTATACTTCAAGGTGGTAAATCTAGTAACCCACATAATTATAGACCTATTTCTGTTTTATCAGTATTTTCAAAAATTTTTGAAAAAATTCTGAATACGAAATTAGTAAACTTTTTCGAAAATCAGAAACTACTTTCCAAAAATCAATATACTTTTCGTTAATTTAGTGATACAGAGACAGCAGCAATAGATCTTAACACAGAAGTAGTGTAACAAGCGGGGTTCGGTGACACCCTGATGGCATGTTTACATAATAACTGGTCCAAAGATAGGCTGACGTCACTTCTTGTGACGAAGAAGTGCTGCTAAGTCCAGAGGCTGTTGAAAAGGCATTCAAGCGTGACTCAATTATGTCACATGATCTAGCTTGTGGTGCGCATGCGTAGAAAAATGGTGGCTGTCACTTGTCAAATGTCACGTGTCAACCGTCATATGTCAAAACCACGTGACTTAGGAAAGTTAGCTTACGTGGATGAGATCCAAGATTATACGCATGCGTGAAAAGAATGGCAGCTGTCACTTGTCACCTGTCAACTGTCATATTTCACGCGCGCGAACCACATGACTAATTTTGGGTGATTAATCTTTAAATGAAAATTTTGATAAATAAAACAAATTAAAATTGTTTAATTGTTTATTTAAAATTATGCGAATAATAATACCATAAAATATTTTATTGAATATTATCTTTATCAATCCAACTGTTATTTTTTCATCAAAACCTAACCACTTGACAAATACTTTATTACCTTTACGTTTGATAACTTTTTCAACTAGGTAGATGTCATTGTATTTAACTTTTTGTAATTGAGGTTCATAAAATCCACCTTTAATATCTTGTTTGTTGATGTCTTCAAGCAAATACGTCACAGGATTTGTAAGATGTACCTTTTAATTGTAAATATTTCCGTAGACCAGTTGGGCATGTACTTTTATCAAAAACACCTCTAAACTTGGAAATTCGCACCGAATCGCCTACTTTAAATTTTGGTTTAGAGGTGACTTTAATGTGACTATACACAGTGCTCAGTAACATTTTTTCATGTTTTTTAGTTACTTCAGAAGGCTTTAATCCAATGGTTCTATGTTTTTTATTATTGGTATTAACAATGCTTTGTAGCAAATCTAACCACTTATATGAACCCTGTATACTAAATTCCTTCCACATCATTCCTTTAAGAGTTCTGTTAACTCGTTCCACGATTGAAGCTTTTTTTTCACTATATACAACATAGTGTTTTATGTGATACTTTTTCACTAAATTTTGTACCTCTTTATAGTTTGTCCAAGCTAACATTTTTGGGTTGGCAATGCGAATATCCCTACATATTAGTAAATTTTGTTTTTCAGATTTAAGTTGGCTAATATAAGAATTATAGTCAGGACCGTACTGATAGAAGGGAGTTTCAAAATTTTAATATCTTAAAAAAATGTTCTTAGATTACAATAACTAAATTCATCATTATTTTTTTCTTGCTGTTTATATATTTGCATAAATTGTGAAAGCTTGATGTTTGGCCATAATATTTTATTAAAAATTATCATTTACGCCTATCTAGTGCAGATTAATAGTTATTTAAGTGTTTATTTAGAAATAGTTTACACTATTTTACACATTTTGTACACACTTAGTCCTTAAATACACCTTCAATTAGAGCGCTTAGGTACGTAAAAAAAAATTAAAATAGTGTACTCTATTTCTAAATATCAAACAGACCTATTTTGTTTTGTTATATTTGCAGGCAAACTCTTTACAATTGAATTGAATTATCCTGATAAAATATCTCACTATAAGGGATGGTGCGATATCCCTTATTATGCAAATTTACAATTTTTTAAAGATGCCTAAAGATAAGTCGATTCATTTCATCTGATATAACTTTATTAGCTGCTTTCTATATTAAATTATAAAATAAATAAAACAAAACAGTAATAATCATTTATTTATTCAGAGTATCATTAACACAACAAGATGCTTTTATCTTATAAAATAAATTTATCAAAAACGTTGGAAGGTCGTGTTTAAGGCATAGGAAGTGGCGGTGTCCACCAGGGGTTTTTATGAAAAAAGCAAACGTATGTAATGATGAAAGAAAAATTTATGCAATCTGCACGCAGCAGATACTAGTCTGGACACTTTTAAGATAAGAGAGCAGACAAAGTGGTAGGTTTGGCGTTTTAGCAGCTGGACTGTAAATGGATGCTTGTGAGTTCAAGCATTTTGGCAACTACTGTGGCCATTGATGTAATGTGTTTAAATGAAATAGTCATTTATTATTTAGTCTTTTATTAAAAGCAGTAAGGTAGTTTATTAAAGAAAAGCTAAAAAGTAAAAAGAAAATAACTTGTAAATGATTTTTATTACCATTTACCTTATTAATATACTAATAATGTGGGTCCCATAAAATAGGGAATGTCTTATTATTTTTAAATATATATACCATTTCAATAGCATTGAATTCACAATGATATGGATGCAAGCGCAGCACTTGATGACCACCCTCCTGAATAAGAGCATCGACGACATAAGGTTTGGGAGACTTTGGTAGGCGCTGAATCAAGCACCACAAAATCTATTTTGTCGCCGATTTTGCAAAAGGAATATTTCGGTTTTTTAACCATTTAACCATATTTTCTTTCTTCCCGCCACTATATGGCCAGTTCTCTAACAACCTACTATGGTAGCTGGCATTACCTAAAACGACTAATGAAGGCCTTTTCAAATTAGGTAGTAGATCATCTCTAACCCACTTCTCAAAATTTTCAGCTTTCATCTCGCCATGGTCATTTCCTGTTTTTGTTTTAGATTTGAAACTTCTACTGGCACCATCAACAAATTCTTTTTCTGAACCAACATGTAGAATAATGTATCTAAGGAAAATATAAGTATTTCATTAGTTTTTTAATTAAATATACTTTAATATTTCATAAGAATGCAGCAAGTGTGTTTTGTAGTTTAATGTTGTCTAAGAGCTACAGGTTTAATCATATGTCCTATGTATGAAAGAGACCCTAACTGAGTATCTACCGAATCTGTCATTTATGTATATTATTCTCAGGAGACCTCTTATGCTTAAAGTCTAAGTGTTCACAAACTATGAGTGTCTAGAGTAAAGTCAGATTACTGATAAGATTTCGTAGTCTCGAAACTCTAGAGATGAAGGTGCGGAAAAAGTGGGAAATGTGAAGTGGACAATAAAGGGATGCATCTGAGTAGACTTTTAATTTGCTCTAATTGGAATATACAAAAGAAGGAATTATGACAGCTAATGCTTTGGAGCAGAAGCTGTAAAAATATTCCTAAAAGAGAAACAGGTCTTCTACAGCTTGTCTGTGTGCAAGAGGAAACTTTTTTGTAAAACTTTGATAATTTATAAGGCAAAACCAAATTTTATTACAGCTTTGTAAAAGTGGTTTAACTTGCGTTTAAAGAAAATGGGCCCTTCAATTTTTCCTTAAGTGTAGGAAAGTACATTTTTTTTCTACCGTAAAATTAGTCAGAATGTTTTACCTTTTCACTGAAATATACATCGTCATCCTGCCAAGACCTGCGTTGCACATTTGGTTTTTCCATTAAGCCTAAGTTACTTATAAATTTCATATTTTGCTTCTTATATTGTCAGCAGCTGCCACTATGCGATCCTAAAAAATACATTCATAAATATATTTAAATCTTAAAATATTTATCACATTTGAGGATGTATTTTTGGATTATGATACTCTTAAAACGAGTTATTTTACCTTTGCAAGATCACTATTCTGATAGCATCATTTTTCAAAAAATATTTATTAGGTTATATTTTCTTACCTCCGACTCATCACAGCTCTAAAGTCGGTGTCGAAGCTTTTCCAAACTGAAAATACAGTAATCATTGTGATTTATACACTAAAAAATATCTATTCTAGTGGTTTTTTCTTAAAACCAATAAAAATAAAAACTTAGTCCAAAATAAAGTAAATTATGAAATATAAAAAATGTCAAATAGTCCACACAAAAAAAATAAAAACACTGCAGAGTAATCTCTAATCTCACTAATTACTTTAAATCACGAAATAACACACCTAAACACAAAAAAAATTAATACAAAAATTGAAACGCCTTTAATCCATTACTGGGTGATTTACGCCAATCAGCTGATTTTGACGTTGAGTCTAGTAATTTTTGTTTTTGAACATGTAAGCCAACACAAAAATGTTAGCTTGGACAAACTATACCAGTAAACTCACCACCTGAATCTGTACAAAGATGGATTGGTTTTTGAACCCTGAAGACATTTTCAAGAGCCTTAGCAACTTCTTTGGATGTTCTTGTTTTAAGTGGAAAAGCCCAGACAAATTTTGAAAAGCAGTTTATTACAACCAAAATGTATTTATAGCCTTTGTTTTCCTTTTCATATTCTTTCATATCAACCAAATCAGCTTGCATTAGGTCCAATAAAGATTTACGTATAACTCTACGTCGCTTAAAATTTATTCTTGCTGGCTTATGTAATTCTTCCACAATATGTCTTTTAATGTTTGACATATTGAAAAAGTTATTCAATAATGTTGGCTTCACGCAATTCTTCAATAATAAAATTAATTTCGTTTATGTGACCTGTGTTGCCTGATGTCTGCGAAGCAAGTAATAATTTTAATCTATCAACCAGTTCATTTGAATCATCCCAAAATACGTAATCAATCGGTTTATTCTGAGTTGCATCATTAGACCTTCACCTTCCTTACTAGTCCCTTCATCAACTGACAAAGGCTTTAATAATAATGGTTCAATAAATTTTTTGAATTTTGTATTATTACTTGATTTGACATTTTTTAATGCATTGGTTCTCATCAAAATGCGAGCATAGTTTTGAGCATCACTTTTAGTATATTTATTAGGAACATTGCGATTGAATAGTAAACCGTAAAGTCCTTTAGTA